>CM033642.1:82880733-82951557 GCA_019512145.1 Engystomops pustulosus | reverse complement strand
ATCGAGGGGGCTGTATATATTATTACTGGGGGTGGATACGTGATACTGGGGGCTGTTAGAAGTGATTGCTTGGAGGGACTGTATGAGTGATTAAGGGGGCTGTATACCGTGATTACTTGGGAGCTATATACAGTTATTGCTGGGGAGCTGTATATAGTGATTGCTGGGGAGCGTTCTTCTAGTGATTACTGTGAGCTATATATAGTAATTGCTGGGGGCTCTATATAGTGATTACTTGGGGATGTACACTCCCGGCCACTGTATTAGGTACACCATTTGCTAGTAAGGGGTTGGACCCCCTTTTCCTTCAGAAAACTGCCTCAATTCTTCGTGGCATAGATTCAACAAGGTGCTGGAAGCATTCCTCGAGAATTTGGTCCATATGGACATGATGCATCACACAGTGCCGCAGATTTGTCGGCTGCACATCCATGATGCGAATCTCCCGTTCCACCACATCCCAAGATGCTCTATTGGATTGAGATCTGGTGACTGTGGAGGCCATTTGAGTACAGTGAACTCATTGTTGGTCAAAAGAAACCAGTCTGAGTGATTCCAGCTTTATGACATGCGCATTATCCTGCTGAAAGTAGCCCTCAGATGTTGGGTACCTTGTGGTCAAAAGGGATGCATGGTCAGCAACAATCTCAGGTAGGTCTGTGGGTTTGCAACAATGTCAATTGGTACCAAGGGGCCCAAAGATGCCAAGAAAAATTCCCCCACATGACACCACCACCACAGCCTGTAACGGTGATACAGGCCGGATGGATCCATGCTTTCATGTTGTTGACCCAAATTTGACCCTATCATATGAATGTCGCAGCAGAAATCGAGATCATCAGGACCAGGCAAGTTTTTCCATTTCTACTGTCCAATTTCGATGAGCTTGTGCAAATGTAGCCTCAGTTTCCTGTTCTTAGTGAAAGGAGTGGCACCCAGTGTGGTCTTCTGTGCTGTAGCCCATCTGCCTCAAGTTCGACGTACTGTGCGTTCAGAGCTGCTCTGCTCCTACCTGGTTTAACGGGTGGCAATTGAGTCACTGTTGCCTTTCTATCAGCTCGAACCCGTCTGCCCATTCTCCTCTGACCTTGGCATCAGCAAGGCATTTCCGCCCACAGAATTGCGCTCACTGGAATTTTTTTCTTTTTCGGACCATTCTCTGTAACCCTAGAGATGGTTGTGGTGAAAATCCCAGTAGATCAGCAGTTTCTGAAATACTCAGACCAGCCTTCTGGCACCAACACCATGCCACGTTCAAGCACTCAAATCACCTTTCTTCCCATACTGATGCTCGGTTTGAATGCAGGAGATTGTCTTGACCATGTCTACATGCCTAAATGCAATGTGCCGCCATGTGATTGGCTGATTAAAATGAAGTGTTAACGAGCAGTTGGACAGGTGTACCTAATAAAGGGGCCGGTGGGGCCGGTGGAGTGTTGTATATAGTGAACACTGGGTGCTGTATATGGTGATTACTAGGTGCTGTATATAGTGATTACTGGGGAGGCTGTATATAGTGATTGCTGGGGGGCTGTATATAGTGATTACTGGGAGCTGTATATAGTGATTGCTGGGGGAGCTGTATATAGTGATTACTGGGCACTGTATATGGTGATTACTGAGGAGGCAATATATAGTAATTGCTGGGGACGCTTTATATAGTGATTGCTGTTGCTGTTGGACTACATTCAATGGGGGTCCCCACCAAATTTTGCAAGCAGGGGCCCCCACCAAACTTAACCCGGCCCTGGTAACACGACTTAGCGGTAATTCACCTCTGCAGAGGTATGGAACGTATTGAGCCACAAGGAAAAACATATTAAATTACAATTGAATATGCATAAATGCACAATGCTGATAGGTTACAAAAATGATTAAATAAACAGACTTACATAAACAGTAAAATGAAAAGAGATAAAATAAAGAAAGACAGATCTCTTACTAATTAGATTGGTATAGAGATCCCCAGTGGAGAGCCGTTGAAATCCTGGACAGCTCTACAAAACTTGTTGCATCTCCTTGAAACAGCCAATGAATTGATGCTGGAATGCTGTTTTTGACTAACCACCTAATCCACACTCTTTTGTTATGTGGCTACACTTGGGGAAAAGTTGGAACATTTTTTCCTAATTATGTCATATCTTCTCCCAGGGGTCTCCTGAGAAGAAGATATGTCCAGCCATTTTCCCAAGATGAACTAACAAATCTAACAATACCAAACACCATTATGAAATGTTGGGCCAATTGTCTAATAGCTATTTTTCTGGCTCCCCAACTCTGAAATCCTTGGTACTGGACATACTAGAGGAAACTGTTAGTCTAGGGACTAGGTGCTTATTGTGTTATCTTAATAGGCAGAGGTGAGTTCCTTTCAACACTTAACTGGGGAAGAGGGTGCATCATGATCCATAATTTACAGCGGGTGTACAGGGGGAACTGGGGGGTGTGGAGTAGTCTTCACCCCTGGGGCTGTCTGAGGCTACTCCATGTAGCCCCTGTAGCCTCTGTAATTAATTTGCATGAGAATTAGATTTAAAAAAAATGTGTGCAGAAGCTGCACTGAGGGGGAATCTACTATTCTATTTGGAATTACTTCAGAAATTAAATTCCCGATGGTAGATTTCCTCTAAAAAGTAGTCATCAAAGTAGGGAGCAGAGTTGGAAATGCCCCTTAAATTATACTTTAATCTCACGTTGATCACATTTATATCGACTATCATACTGTGAGAGAAGCAGAATAACATATCCTATTGGAGTTATGTGAAGTGTGTAAAGTGGAATATACTACACACATAAATAAATGGCAAAAATGAATATAGTAAACATATAGATATATAAACCAGTAGTGAGTATACTGCACATAAATATATAGCGTCAATAAATGTATCACACATGAAAGCAGCCATCAGGTAGGCATAGACACCACCTAAATAAAAAGAATAGAGTCGCACTCACCAATCTTCTGGTTTGTTTATTTTGCAAACATATTCACAGTATAAACATAAGGAAGTAGGGAGGGAGGACAAAAAGTTACCCCTGTGTTGAGGTGATGGCTGCTTTGCAATGGGGTGTTTATTCTGGCCAGCATGGAACAGAAGATTAGTGAGTGCCACTCTTTTTTTGTTTTATTTTGTAAATGTTTTCTATTTGAATCATATTGAGAAATGAGCACCACTTTTTTTTCTCCATTTTTGGCCTGGTTCTTTCTGCTCTTCATCCAATTGGACTCCTCACAGGTGACATTTCTTCTTCATCAGGTATAAAGCATCACGCTGACCTCTCTCAACCATGATTTATCACTGCAGAATTTATTGCCCTGGTGTCTTCACTTCCTTGCAACACATCTCCACATTGTGCAATCAAAAAATAACAGAAACTATGCTCCATACTGCTCCATACTTCTAAATATTTTATATCTCTTACAAACATTTTGTAAAGAAGCACCCCCCTAATTAATTTATTAATTTATTTATTCTTATTGCTTTGGAGCTGTATTATTTAGTTGTTTTCATCCATTTACCATGATATAAGTGCAAGACATTTTTTTATGCACACAGACAAAATATAAAAACAAAAACAATGAATTTTCCTTTGCCAGACCATATTAAATTAAATAACAAAAAGTTAAAGGCAGTGTTGCATGATGTCCTTATCATAGTAAATAAACTAATCAAGGTGAACTTACACAAGTGCAGAAAGTGCGTAATGGCAGTTAATGGATCGTGTAGGTGAAAATGGAAGGGCATGTGATATCCACAGATTCCTTACTGTATGATATCAGCAAGGAGGAGATAACATGCTAATGCGGGAAGAATTTTTTTGATCTGATTTGATGGTAGAACTTAATGACATCTAAGCAACCTTCAGAGGTTTCTATAAAAGAGAGTAAGAGACAGAGAAGAGGCTGCCTTTGTGTTGGATTTGCTGTGCTGCGGAAGGGGTTCGATCTCGGTCATCAGAAATGGCGACGTTTAATGAAAAGAGGACATGCAGCGAGCGAATGCAAAACTTTGGCCGCTTTGTATGGAACCCCGACACAGGAGAGCTGATGGGAAGAACCTTAATCAAATGGGGTATGTTTTTGGCCACTCTATAAAATATGACAATTATGAGTAATATAATTATTGGCTATAACTCAGCCTTCAAGATTATTAATTGAACAAGAAATTATGTTAGAAGTATCAAATGATCAAACCTTTACGTATATGATAAGCAGTAACAGAAGGATTAATAGACCATATAATTCATGGATTCTCCTCAAAATAATTCCTAATCATACACCTAAAAATGTGTGTATGACTTTGTTGTGCCTAACATTGTTATTTTAGAATCTTTTATAAAAAAATGAATTTTTAAAAATGTATTTTTATAATGTGTATAGTGTACTGTGATTTTTTTGTTAAGGGAGACAAAAAAAATATGAACACATTTTTGTAAAAAAACACTTTTCATGTTCATAATTTTTTCATTTATAGCAATTCAACAATAGCTAAAACCAAAAGAGATCATTCAGGAAAATGGTTGTGGAAAATGCAGTCACTTTGGAACAATGCTCAATCAGAATGGAGCTATTTGATAGTTGATGCATAATTTCACAATATAATCAATAGTAAATGCATAAAAAATAACATAATAATTAACTAATAATTAAACAAATCTCTGGTTCTAAAAAGAAAATAATGGTATCCATTAGCTTAAAGTGGCTGTCAGTCACAGGATAGGGGATAACTTGCTGATTGATGGGGTCTCAGTCGTGGGAGACGAATCATGAGAAAAGGGGTCTGTTGCCACCAACATTGTGCCAGTCATGGATGGCCACTACTCCTCTAATCACCTCTATGGTGCCGATGGATACAACCTCCGTCAGCTCCATAGACTGTGAGTGTCAGTGTGTATGTCCTATTTTATGGGTGCAATGAATGTATAACAGATCCCTTTTCTTGTAATCTGTGGTAAGTTCTGTGGATAGGGGCTAACTTATTGAGACTGAACAACCACTTTGCCCTTGAGAAGTCCACTGGTCATTATAACATATTGTGGGATTGATCATTATTATTGCTGCCAATTGGCCAATGGACAGTCATGATAATGGTATCTATTCGCATGACGATTTCAACAAATTAATTTATGATATGTATTTATGCCAATATGATACATTATGCAGTGAATGGTTACTCTGTAATTTTTGATTTCTACCAACCATGTAGGAATGTTTGCCATTTATTATTTTTAATTGTAAATGGTAAAGGTGTTAGAATACAAGAATAATAAAATGAATCCTTACTATAATATTAATAAGAAAAAAAATATAGGGATTCATATGTTTTTTTATATATTTGTAGATGTTTTATGTAGTTATAAAAAAACTTAAAAAAACACCAGCCTTTTACCTTCTGATTTGTTGTTTAGTAAATAAGTGAACGCGGTAGAAGTTGTCTTGTTACAGTGGTGTAATACATATTAATGCGTTACTTCTCTTTGCAGTGTATATAAGCCTTTACTATGTGGCTTTCTACATTGTCATGATTGGCCTGTTTGCACTTTCCATCTATTCTCTGATGAAAACAATAAGCCCTTATGAACCGGACTATCAAGATATGATACAGTATCCAGGTATATTTAACCTCGTATTAATCACCAATTTGGTCTATCATGGCCTAAAAAAACAGATCAAAGGCTTGCTGCACGCGAACGTGTGCACCCTAGGTATCCCATGATCTGAACACAGTACACTGGATGGGAGTCCTTGCAAATTTATAAATTGTTGCATATATCTAAAGAGACAAAAAAAGTCAATAAAACTACAAAGTTGAACCTCTTGTACAGGTTTATATGGATCTTGATCACATGATTATAAATTAAATGGTACAAAAGTAAAGTCTATAATCATTTAAAATATATTGCAAGCAAAATTTGCTGCTTATTTCTTAATAGTATGTTTCCATTTTAAACCATACAAACAGATACAGAACTATGTGTCGGTTCTTTGACCTTGCCAATAACTATGAACCCCAATCAAGTTTATATTGCGGACCCCATAAATGCAGAGCTCCAGTTCTTATGGGAGATTGGGGACTCAGACCCATAGCTTTAAACTGTATTGGCACCCTTCTTCTCCCTGGTCACCAAAATGGCTGGGAGCCTGGGATAAATGGCTGGGTAGCCTGGGATAAATGATGCCACCACTGTGTAAACCCCTCTCCCTTAAGCCCATGGATTGAGTAATGGACAAAACCATCCCTGTTGACAATCAATGATAAGTATACCATTATATCACAATCTATGATAAGAAATGACCATTGTTATGTATTCAATATACAATTGTGCCTGTCAGGTGTTACAATAAGGCCAGATGTGTATGGAGATGATGGAATTCGACTGATTTACAACGCCTCAGAAGAAAAGTCGTACAGTGGAATTGTAAAAATGATTCGCAATTTTCTCTCAGGTAAAGGTTTTATTAATATTTTTCAGCGCCAATGCTGCACGTCATACAAGTGGTTGACAAAATAAACGATGCTGAACAAATACATAAAAAATGATCAATATCAGGTTATATTTTAAGGAGATATTACTTGTCAATTATTAATTCAGACTTTAGAGCACCCTAAATAGCATAGCGAGTGACCATACTGGTTGAGCCTAAACCACCTCCTGTCTACCTACCTCTCCTGTTCCTTGGCTTTCCCTGAGTCTCTGTGTTTAGCAGACAAAAGCAAACAATGGGCTGCACAGCAACATTGTTAACCATACATTTATAAAACACATACAATTTACAGGACTGGGGACCCTATCCTGAGCCCAGTCCTATACCAGTCACAGTAGGACTTAAATAGCATTCAGGGTTGTAGATGCAGGTGGGGATAGTTAATGTGCTAGTTCATCGTACTCTGTGCCAGAAGGTGCCACAACAAACCACTCTGTCTTGACCGGGGATAGATACAGGGTAAGGGCAGGAAACAGAATATTGGCTACAGATGAATTTAAAAAAAATTTACATCGTCATTTTCCTGGATTTGATTGACAATTTTTACCAGCCCCTTTAACAGATGTGAATATTGTATGACCAATGTTGATTTTGATATTATAATCATAATAAATGCCAGATGAAAGGCATTTCAGACAAGAGACAATAGAAGACAATGCAGAAGTAAACATTTATTCACACATGCTGCCATAATTGTATTGCAATTAATTCAGTTACAGGGGATGATGTGTCCAGGGCACAAGCTAATTACAAGTATTATTGTACATGGGGGAAGTGTGGTATATTTATGTATCATGATTTTTTTGCTAATAAATTTCAGTGTACAACAAAACCACACAACAGGAAATGATGAACAAGGACTGCAGCAATGTCAGCGATGTCAAACAGTTACTGATGGCAGGCGAACGCTTGAAATATGCCTGTGAGTTCACCACTGATATGCTGGGAAACTGTTCCTATGAGAAGGATAAAACATTTGGCTATGCATCAGGACAGCCTTGCCTCTTCCTCAAACTGAACAGGGTAAGAATCTTATAGTTCAAAAAGGCAATACTGTATATTAGCTGTCCACTTATTTCCTTGTCCGCTTAATTCATAATCCTTTAATGTGTTGATGCAACTTTGCAGTAATCAATTAGTCTGAAGCTCAACCACTGCACCAAAAACTGGTCATTGTGTTACTCAGCACCCTCATTCCCCTTCCCTCAGGGAAGCTGTGTGTGACTCACTGAAGAGAATTCCTGAAGGAGGGGCAATGAGGGAATTGAGAGAGATGTTGGCTGTGAGTGGAGAGAAATCAACTCGCTCATTCCCCATTTCCTCAAGCTGTAGGCATGGCTGAATATATGCCAGGCTCAGCAATGAGGAAGTCGCAGATCGGAAACACATGAATAAGGAGAAACAATTTAGGGATGGTTGCACTGCTTTCTGGTTTTAAAAAATGTGTTTATTTAAGGGGAACTAAATTTCCCAACCGGTTCCCTTTAATTAGATAGCAGTAATTCAGTGATAGAAGTAATTCAGTTTGATAAATGTAGCAATATTTAAATTATAATACATTCTCTTTTTTTATTCTTTCAGATCATAAATTTTATCCCTGACAATAAGACATCCCCAACTATACGGTGCTACTCAAAGGTTTGTTTGAATTACATCTAAATAGCACATGTTTCTTTTCTGTAGTGCACTTTTTATTTCCATTAGTATTTTTCCATAATGTAGCCATGAAATTAAATCTTGACTTAGATACCAATGGCCTATCCTTAGTATTGGTTCTTAATATCAGTTTGGTGGGTGTCCAACAGCACAATTAGCGGTTTAATTCTCGGATGTGCAAATAAACAAAAGCAGACAGATCCCCCCATTATGCCATTTGTGTTTCCAGGGGAATACTGCTCAGCTCCGGTGTTTCTTGAACAGTCTCTTTCCATCGTTGTGCAATGTACTATTCCATGGCAGCTTACCAGTTACCCACTCTGTTTGCAATCCCACAGGCAGCCATGCTTAAAACAGCAGCTAATCATGACAAATACAAGGAAATGTACAAGGAGGAAGTGGGGAAATAAATTAATGATAGATTTCTCAGTTTTAAAGAGGACCTGTCACCTGTTCATTTCAGTAATTACTAGTTTTTCTCATTAAATTTATAAAAACAACATCAGTCTCAGTTGTCATAATGTAAAAAAAAAAAATCAATTCTTAGGTGGGTGTTTTTATTATTGTCCGATTTGCAATTATCAGTATGAGGTGGTGTCTTAGTGTTCAATCTATGCCCCCCCCATGTAATTCATGTATCATTTCAGTAATCACAAGGTTCCTTGCTGTTTGGAGTATTGTAATATACATACTTATTGCACACTTGCCTTCTATGGAGATCTATATGTTGCACATTATTCCCAGTGAAAATTCAATCTCCACCCCATCTCGCTAACCTAATCTGTCCCTATCTAACATAATGGGGCAGATTTATCAAGCTGTCTGAACAATTTTCTCCAGCCGTGCACACGGGGCAAATGAAGACATGTTTTCCCTGTGTACGGAGCTGACCCATCACTCCATACGCATATTGCCGTCTATGGGCAAGCTCATACTGACAATAGCAGATCAGGCAATAAAAAAAATTGGATATGGTCTGATGTTTGTGTTATACCAGTGTACCCCATCTACCCTAATATACCCACCTATTAACTAATTTTTACATTATATTACAACTGAGACTGATGTTGCTTTAGTCCATGCATAAATACTACCTACCTCTTTTGTTTGTTATACTAGTATAGGTCTTATGTCACATATAACTTTTGGTCACTTTGTAAGAAAATAGTTCATGTGCTTGAAGTCTAATTGTGTAGGGAATTGTGTAAGGTAATTAAACAGAAACAGCAAAAGAAGAGTAGAGGTAATAAATATGGTTATATATTTTTTTCTGTATGTAATGTAATTATTATCTCAATATACATTATACCACACAGAAAGAAGGTGAACTTCAAGAAGTAGAATATTTTCCCAATGATGCCTTTGGTGCTCAGTACTTCCCATACTATGGAAGAAAGACTCAGGTATTTTATAGTTTAAATTTTAGTCTGCAGTTCATTTATTTCACTATAAAACTCACATAATCTACTTTCTGATTTGTTTTAGCCAAACTACACCAACCCATTGGTGGCAGTGAAAATTTTGAAAATTATGTATAACACGGAAATGGAAATTGTGTGCAGAGCTAATGGGAGCCATATTATCAGCGACAACCCTCATGACCCATACGAAGGAAAAGTGACATTCAAACTTAACATACAAAAGTGATTTGCCCTCTGTGACAAGAACAAGGTATGAGACGTGTGGCAGCAGTTCAGTACAAACGTCACATGAAAGGTACACTAACATTGAAGTAGGGGAAAATCAGATACATGAGTTTGCTTAGCATGACTTTGGGAGATAACATATCACTTTGAATTGTGTCTGGTTATCAGTGTATTCATGTTCATTTCAAATCTGCACACATGGATATAACACGGGAACCAGAACAAAACACATACACTTTGCAAGTCTTTTTTTTATTTTAGTTCGGATTGACTTTTATGGGCAGCACCTCTTTTTGCCTAAACTAGTTTTTGGGTCTTAGACCCTTCACAGTAAATCATGAGATTAGACTTCCCGTTATAAGCTGCTACATCAAGGTGTTTAATAGAAATGTTGTCATTCTAAAATTAATAAGTTAAATGACCACTATATGGAAGATTTTACATTTCAGCAGCTAAGAAATCAGTTTTTTACATTTGCATTCGGTTGATTTTGGGAGAAATAATTTTAACTGCTAATGCAGCATTTGTACACCCATAAAAATAAGCAGATCACAGTCTTGGGACCCCTACAATTGTTAGAAAACCAGGCAGCACATTTTAATTTTCCCTGTTTTGGGTTGTTCCTATAATGTAAGGTTGTGATGCATCCACCAGTGATGTTACTTGTTGACAATCTCTGTGCTGTTTAATTTTTAAACAACATTATTGCAGGGGAATAGAAAAACCAGAATGGGAAAGATTTGTCAAAATGAATTCAGAATTTTGGCATATTCTGTAGTCAGTCATCTCCTGCTTGCTTAACTGCTCAGAACTGTCCTTAGTTAGGAGCAGATGAACTTATAGACACATATCTTGGGGCAGTTATATTATGGTAAGAAATTAAGGTGGTTCCCTTCTTAAGCACCCCCAACCTACAGACAGACTTCTATGCCCCCTGTGACCTCTGATGAAGCTCTCTGGATGCTTTACTATAGTCCCAGGCTGCAATGATCAGCTGTAAGTGTCTGTAATGAAGTTTTATTGATAATACTACATAATTTACAGCAAAAAAGTTGAAAATCGAATTGTCACTGGGACAAATCAATGTTTGTCTGGAGTTACAATTATAAAATATACAGTTCTGACTTGCATACAACTTCAACTTAAGAACAAACCTAAAGAACCTATCTTGTACGTAACCCGGGGACTTCCTGTATATGTTTTACAAGAGCTTTAATAAAATTGATACTACTGAAATGTTACTATAAAACTGCTAGAAATCTGCTTCACAGTTACTGTACTTTGATGTAGCATATGCCTGTGTCTCTACTACTTGGCACTTACTTCTTTCTCCATAGGCACATTATGTGTGGCCAGAGGCCATTATAAAAGTGGGAAGAGACCATTTCCTCTGATAAAAAATATTTCAGAGTTTGTCATATTCCCTTATGAAACAAATTAAATTTTCACCAAATCATATGTCTACATCCTACATTGGCTCTTGGGTATTGTTGAATTCCGAAAAACAGAATTTTAACAAAGTGTACAATATCAGAAAAACTGTAAAAATTGTATGTTTTATGGCCCAAATTACCCAGTCCAATTCTATTTCATGCACACATAAATCCCAATGTACAGTAGACATGAACATATTTAACAGTAACAGTGTCAAAACTAATATTAATAAATGCTATAATAATATTTTTCTTACAGATCTGTTTCCTGCACAAAGAATTCTTCCGACATTGTCAAACCAAACGGACGCTTCTACAAAATGTCCATACTACAGACTCGGAGCAAGAGCAACTTGATGGAATCTTTTTTGTTTTCTAACTAGCACTGATATATGTAAAGATGATATATTACAATATGGAAAGACTAATATTTCAGCAGATGTTTATATGGTTTATATTTACTTACATACTTGTTATACACAAACATATCATATGAGAACTCTGGCCAAGACTAGCTCCACTTCCATCACTATGACAGAAATAAAACATTGCCATATAGCTACATTTTAGATTGAAACTGTATGATGTGTATTCTATATAAAATAAGTTATATTTAACGCTATCAATTTGTGGCATGCCAAGTGCTGTATACTTAAACAAGATCCTAAATCAGTAATGTTGAACTAAGTGTTGTCAACACACTTTTGATTAAGTAAATAGAAAAATGGCCAAAGAAACAGTCTTGAACTTTTTTCTTAAATTATCATGAAATGATCAGTAAGATAAGGTGAAAAATTCCCCCAGAATTCGGGGATAAGGTGTTACATATAATAACAATAGCATTTACAAGCAGGTCACACAATCATTTGCAACCTAAGGTCCTTAGGCCCCCTGCACAAACCGCAGTTTGCAAATCAAATCCCACGGACCAAGCATCTTCCTGTGCAGGGGGGCTAAGGGTAAATTTTACAACCATTGTGGGGTACCTGAAAGCAACAAAAGTGCAGGTATGTTGCTGACATTAATACATTTATGGCATTGGTATGGGGTATAATATCTATAAACCCTGGTGTCTCTTGGTCTGACAAATTTTTGCATATTGTTGACATAGTATTGATAAATATCCCTGTGTATTTTAAATACATTATTGTTTGAATTCTATATTTTATTGCACTCCTTGTCGATAATCATAACAGGTACTTTATGTATGATAGAATCCATGGACTTATCTGGGCATATTTATCATACAATGCTCTTGTGCAGTGCTGAAGCCTCTTGATGTATCCGGCAGGGTCTTGCACAGCTATGCCGGCAGGGCCTGGCATGGAAAAGAACGCATGAAGTTGGCGGATCGGGGAGAATAATCGCAAGTGCTACCAATAATCTAGCATTGGCAATTAGTTCAGGGCCTTTACACCACGAGTGTACACAGAGGCCCTGATAAATATGCCTCATCATCTCTGCGAGTGGCTTCAATATTACAAAGGGTGTAACTACAGGTGTAGCAGTCATAGAAATTGCCATGGGGCCCACAGTGTCAGGGGGTCCCGACATCTGACCTCACACACTAAGGGATGGAGGGTGTGCACCATTATATACATATTATGTACACATTGTACACCATAATGTGTATATAACAGTGCACATTTTCTACAGTATACAGCTTAGCCAAAGGCTAAGATAAGAAATGTTGTGGGGAAGGGCTCAGCAGAACAACAGGACTGGAATCTCTCATCTCTACTACCTGAGGTCTTCTTACCCCATGTAGTCAGCAACTACTGGGACAGATCTTTTTCCTCTGACAACCCCCGGGGATAAGAAGAGTGCCTGTGAGTGAGTAAATACAAATTTGTGTGTAAGTATATAAATGTACAGATGTGAATATGTGACAACATGTGTAACATGGTATACTGTATATATACATTTACATATATATATTTATATATATAAATATGTGCAGAAGTGAAAAAAATGTGTGTAAGAGTGTATAAATATGAAGAACTGTATGTGTAACACATTACTATTCTAAATTATCATTAATATTTTAAACTTTCTCCTATTCACATGTTAGCCTAGTTGCTGGCCTAGCTGGCACACTGGCAGTAGTGCTGACCACTAGTCCCATGCGCCACTACTTCCCTGAAAGTTCTCTGTCCTCCTCTCACAGATTGGGCTGAATTATCTGTGAGGAAGTAAACCTAACACTGATTGGCTAGGACTTGGCCAGCAATCAGATGTCACTCTCCATGTAGCGCAGCTCCCAAACACCATGCTGCATGCAGAATGAGATTGAATGCAGGTTGGTGACATGGGCACACTCTCCATGACAGAGCCAGGAGCAGGAAGGCGGGTGCATGTGCAGCACGGTGGCACCACCACTGCACATCACTCCAGGAGACAGTCAGCTTAAAGAAAAACTTGTATAGCCCAGAAAATTGAGCATCAAGGCACAAGGGTCATTCACCACAGCAGTTCTAAATGTATAGTTAAAAAAATCATTACATAGTGGAGTTGGCAATTCCTGGTTTTCTTCCAAGGTTTTCTTCCAAGAAAGAGATCATAAAAGACAAACAATGAGATATATGTACTGGAAAATTGTATCATTAACCCGTTAACGCTGAGGCCCCTTTTGTTTTCGCGTTCCCATTTTTCACTCCCCACCTTCAAAAATGTATAACTTTTTTATTTTTCCATGTTAAGAGCTCTGTGAGGGCTTGTTTTGCACTTCATAGTGACGATATTTAATCTTCCATGCCATGTACTGGGAAGCAGGAAACAAATTCCAAATGCAGTGAAATTGGTGAAAAAAATGCATTTATGCCGTTTTCGTGTGGGGTTGGATTTTACGGCTTTGACTGTGTGCCCCCAAATGACATGTCTACTTTATTCTTTGGGTCGGTGCGATAACGGGGATACAAAATTTTTATAGGTTTTATAATGTTTTCGTAGTTACAAAACAAAAATTCTGTCGCTAATAACTTTTTCATACAATTCGGTGTATGGAGCTGAGGGTAGTGTCATTTTTGCCTCTTTTGATGATGTTTTCAATGTTTCTATTTTTATGACTGTACAGCCTTTTGATCAAAATTTTCATATTTTTCAAAATGGCAAAAAAGTGCGATTTTCGACTTTTAAACGCAGCGAAAAATCGTTATTATAGTTTGATATATCGGGTATTTTGGGATGTGCCGATGCGTAACTTGTTTATGATTTTTACTCTTTATTTATATGAGTTCTAGGGAAAGGGGGTGATTTGAATTTTTAGGGGGGGGTTTATAAAAAAAAATTTTTTTTACTTTTTAAAATATTTTTTTTACTATTTTTAGACCCCCTAGGGTAATTTAACCCTATATTGTCTGATTGATCCTACCGTAGTATGGCAGTATATGAGGATTTTCTTCCTCATTCACTACAATGTGTGCATGGCACATTGTAATGAATAGGTTAAAACCAGACAGCCTAGGGTCTTCAGAAGATCCGAGGTTGTCATGGCAACCGATTGCCGCATACCCCGATGACTTGACATCTCTGGTGGCGATGGACGGGTTAATACCCGTGATCGATGCTAGCACCGATCGCAGGTGTTACTGGTTAGTGTTTGCTGCAATATGCAGGAAAGTGAGCTCCATTCACCCACAGCCGACGTGTGACATACTACTATGTCACGTGTCGGTGAGTCAGAACTCAAATTGTTCTGATGGGATCAGGTTTCAGGCTTCTTGCTGGAAAGCCACACCCAGTGCTGCATGTGATTGACAGCTCCATTTCTGATCCTGGGAAAGCTGGGTGTGTCTTTGAACTCGTTTTGCCTGCAGCTGCGGTTTGAGTGATGGACGGCTGAACCAGTCAGTGCTGGAGTAGTGTCCATTGCTGCCTTATATTTTGCTCAGCCCCTTCATTGGGTGCTGGTTATTTCAGTCTCCTGTGATCTCTAGTGCTCTTGCCATTATAGTTCTTGCTATTCTGTGTATTGACTTCTGCTTTGCCTACTGACCATTCTATTTGCTATACGATTCTGTACCTTTGCCGCCATCTTGGTTTTGACCCGGTTTGTTGGACTCCGCTTGTCTGTCTGTATCTGTTGTTTGTCCCTCAGTATCGGTTATCTCCTAGTGTGAGCCCACCTTCCTGTCTGTCTTGGGTCGGTTTCTGTGTACCAGTGTGAACACTGACCTATATCTGTATTCTGGTTACCTGTACGCTCCACCATCCAGCAGCTGCCAGACGAAGTAGGTTTTCCCTGTCATCTTGTAGGGTCACTCAGGGACCGTGTGTTAGGTTCCTGATACTGGGTTGGCCCTTACCAGGGCGGTTCATCTGCTTTTGGCAGGGCCTTAGCCCGCAGGGACGTCGCAGGGTGAGTTCGCCACCACTTACCTAGTCTGACAGCTAGCGCCAAGCCTGGTCGTGCTTGCACAGTTACTGGACAGGTACTGACAACACTCTTACTTTCCTACTAAACCAAACACTAAAACAAAAATGAAGGGAATATAAAATAATCAATTGTTCTAAATCTGTCATTCTGGTTTCCAGCTTCTCCAATGGTTTAGTATGGCCTTAAGAGAATTGGAGAGGTTAGAATTAAAAGGACATCTACCACCAGGATGAAGGATTGTAAACCAAGCACAACTACATGCTGGTGTGTGCCCCCTATGGCAGTATCTGCTCTTCTTTAAGATTATTATGATTTTATTTTTACAAAACAAGGCTTTCAGGATTCTGCAAATGAACCTGAATAATTTTGAAACACTTTTTCTGTAGAAACAATGGAAGCTAAATTAGAACAATTAGAAGCTAAAAGAAGAAAGGGTCCTACCAGAGGGGACACACACCTGCATGTAAATGTGTCTGGTTTACAATTCTTCATCCTGGTGGTAGATTGCCTTTAACATTTCTTGTATCTAAATGTTTTGCCACTTCCAGGGCCTTGTAATCCACAAGCCTGATCTCCAAGTTGTCCACTGTGCCTGAGTCTCCATCAGGTGCGTCAACCTGTGAGGGAGTCTGGGGTGCTGCTGCAGAGGCAGCCATCTTTCGATCCTCAGCTCTCCCATGTGTGCCTCTACCTGGTGTGTCAGCTTTAGGCTGCATTCACATAGCCAGCTATGGCGACCCGGCGGCACAGTGTACACTGGTAAAAGGTAGAGCATGCTTGATCTTTCCCCGGTTGTACAGCCATAGATAGATCATGCTATCTTTCCGTATGTGTACGGGTGTGCGGCGCGGTTTCCTTTGGAGTATGCTCGCGTGAATGTAGCCTTTCTCCATGGTTCCGCTCTCAGCAAATACCAGTACATAAAACTGGCAGTGAGCTGCTTAACCCCCTCCGGTGGGTTTAACCATGTTATCAGGGCCATGTGCTGCAATGGCGTGTCGTAGCTCTTACTCCGTGCTGCCGGTCATGAAGGTACTGGAATCAGTAGTCACACTACAGTGTTTAGCCCAAGGACGTTTGTGTGCAGGCAGCCTAAGGCCACATTCACAAGACCGTCGGATATACGTCCCCATAGAAGGCTTTGGCGCCGCGGGCACAACATGTGCTCACTGGTCTGTGCCCGCAGAAGAGATAGGGCATTCCCCATTTCTTACCGTAAGAAAGGCTGTGTGGCCCCGTTTTTTTCCTCCTCTCCGGGATGTCGCCTGTACTCCGAAGTGCCGGCCTTATCACTGCCGCGGGCCTGCTAGAGCACTAGTTTCAGTATGCGGCAGGTATACAAACAGATGTGGCAGTGACAAGTGGCACCACAGCTGAACGGGAAACATGGAGAGGGGTAAGTATACATTTTATATAATTAAAACCTGGACATCCCCTTTAGAGTATACAGAGTTACGTCATAGCCTACCTGAATAGCACAACTGACTACACCTATCCATCCAAACTTTTGATATATGTTAAGTGTACTGCAGGGAATCTTCCCAACAACCAAAGCAGTGCTAAAAGGCACTAGAAATGAAAAGTCTGGACATGTGAAAGGTAGCTGGCATCCTATGAACCACAGAACAGATGAGGTCCTGATGTGCATTTTATCAGCAGGGCTGCAATCCTTGTAAATCATTAATCGGATCTTATATGACACACACAGCACAGTAATCCTATTAGTCCTTACTACACGGGGGCATAGCTTACTCAGATAAAGAAGAACAATCTATAGAAGACAACTCTCTCATGATAGTCCAGAGATGGATTATTTAAAAATTGGTTGAGGAAAGTGATTTTTATTCAGGAAGCTATTGTACAGCTGTCTGGAAGGCATCCACCTATTTACCGTGGCATTAACCCCTTGCTTCTGGAGCCAGTTTTCACTGTTCTGACTTATCCCTATTTTTACAATCTGAATCCCAAAGTAGTTAATACCATTTTTCATTTCTTGGTATACGTTGGTACTTTACAATACCTTAATTTTTTTTTTTACGATTTTAGAAGAAGGCTTATAACCAGCAATTTTTTAGAAATTTTGGAAATTAGGAACGAATTTAATCAACTTATGGAAATTGCTATTGCAAGCCACATTTTCAGACAGAGGAATATTTATCAGAAGTGTCAGAGCAAAACTATTCTAGTTGCTCATACAACCAGAGCTCAGTTTTCATTTTATAAACAGCTGTGGGAAAATGAAAACTGAGCACCGATTGGCTACTATGAGCAACTAGAAAACTGCCCAAGGTACAAAACTACATGGACAGATATGTTAAAGGGTAGTGCATGCCCCAGACAGAACAGGTGCTCAAGTATCACTCACCACTACAGTTTAGGGATCCATGGCTGGAGTCATTTTTGCAAATAAATTCAAGGGCAAGGAAGAGCTAACTAGTTTTTATTCATAGTATATAGGGTTGGAGAAAGTCCATCAGGTCCAACCATTAAGAATTCATATTTAATAAATTTTTTACCCATGATATTTTTTCCTCTCCAGAAAGGAGTCCACCATAACAATCTCCTGCGGCAAAGAATTCCATAGTCTCACTGCTCTAACAGTAAAGAAACCCTGTCCAAGTTGTTGGTAGAACCGCCTCTCCTATGAACTGGTCACAGGCCTAGATATAAAGAGATCATTGGAGAGATCCTTGTACTGTTCAGGTTGTAGGTCTCTCCTCAGCTCTCCAAAACTGAAATATGGTAAATGTTAGTCTATCGCATTTAGTTACTATCAGTTTGAAAAAAAGATTTTGAAAATACCTGAATAAAAATTCACCTTATTTTTATTTTTTATAAATAAATGCTAAATAGATCAACCAAATTTTCTCCCAAAAAAATAACTCAAAAACACTTGGGTAAGTTAAAGCCTTATAAAGGTTATTACTGGATAAAGCGACACATGCTGGTTTTGAAAAATAGACCTTGGTTAAGGCACAAATGAGCTTGGTCACTAAGGGGTTAATATTGTTTGCTCTCCTCCATTTCTACTATGTCCTTTATACACACAGGTGCCCAAAACTCCACGTGTGGTCTGACCAGTGATTTGTAGAAGAGAAAAACTGTTCTTATCATGAGAATCTATTCCAGCCGCCTGGCTCTGGTCACTAAAATTAAGTTTACCATCTACCAATACCTCCAAGTCTTTTTCAGCTACAGTTTTACCAAGTAATTGACTGCCCAAGTGCATAACTTTCAAAAGTTATAACCAACCATATAAAGCGACGCAAGTCAGAATCCAAAAAATAGGGCTATGCCTTAAGCTACAAAATGGTTGTGTCCTTAAGGGGTTAATGACTACCCTCTGTTTTCTGATGTAGAATTTACCTCCTCACAGAAGCCAATAAGATTAGTCTGACATGAGAACACATACCTGGGTCTCAGTTCTGTATATCTGGAGATTCGGACAGGTTTGATCGGCCTGAACTACAATCCTTTGACATTCCATTGAGCGGATAAGGAAATTAAATATAAAAAAATTTAGCTGTGTTATTTTTTCTCTATCCACGAATCCCCAATGTCTGTCTAGGACAGTGATGGCGAACCTTTTAGATACCGAGTGCCCAAACTACAACAAAGACCCGCTTATTTATCGCAAAGTGCCAACACAGAAATTTAATTTGTGATTTATACTCCCTTCTCGGTCACAGTTTTCATTGATACCAGCCCCTGAGGACACCAATAAGGCAGAAAATAGTCCCAGGTAGAGCTGTCACTTTAAAATAGCTCTGTGCACAGCAAGTCCTGGGCTGTCTGGGACTGCAGGAAGATACCTGGAGTCATCTCTGGTATTGGCCTGAGTGCCCACAGAAAGGGCTCCGAGTGCCACCTCTGGCACCAGTGCCATAGGTTAGCCATCACTGGTCTAGGAGGTTATAATATCATGCACCAGAAACCTAACCTATTACATTCAAGTCCACTCTATTTGATTGAGGTTATTTTTGGGGTTTAAAATGAATCCATTAAAGTTGGTCAGTTTCCTGTTCTAATTCTTCTTTAAATCAAATTTTTTTAATTGATCTTAATTTTTTTTTTTTTTTACAGAAACACAGATCCCCATCCCACCCTCCCTTCCTCAAAGACAAACTCTCTCCCCCTTCCCACAATACTCCAAACCATGTGCATAGTACCATCAACATTATAGGAGCCCGATGTGATATGGATGTATGGCTGAATCATTTGGCACACGTGACAGCGAAAAATACAGTATCTGAAGAGGAACCGTCACCTCTAAAAACTTAAAGTAAGCAGCTCTGAGTGGTACAACAGACGCAGTAGTGTTACACTGCTATCATTATCAAAATCTCTGAGAACGCTCGCAAACACTGCAGCGCTGTACAACATAGGGGGCAGTCCGAGGCACTGCCTCTCCCCCGGACCGCCCTCCTACTGCATAGGCCTACTGCATGACCGCCCCATCATAAATACGCCTGACCGCTTACAGCGTAGTCCGGCATTTTCTATTGTACAGTGCTGCAGAGTTTGCTAGCGTTATCGAAGGTTTCCGATAACGCTAGCAGTGTAACACTGCGGCATCTGTTGTAGCACAAGGAGTAAGAAGCTCCTAAAGCAGTTTTTAGGAGGTCCTCTTGTTCCAAGATAAATGCATTACATAAAAGCCAAAAAGGGATGGCGTCACAGATGTATAGACGGGAGTCTTGGCTAATCCAGCCATGGACCCCATATACCCGTTCAAATTTTGCATGTGCCCAACGCTTACAATAAACACTTTTTTGTACCCAAATGATGTTGTTCAGTTTGACATACGGCTCCAGCCCAGGGCGAAGCCAGTACATAGCAATGAGCATTCCTAGCCTGGTATAGCATTCTACTAAATCCAATAATTACCCCATGTTCCAAATTATCCTGGCCTAGCAGATCTAAGAGACAGACCACCGGGGTTGCCTTCAGAGCCTCTCCATAAACTTTAGTAATCAGGTCTAATAAGTCTTTCCAGAACCTCCCCAGCTTTCGGCTTTCCCAGATCATATGTAATATATGGGCATCTTCCATACCGCATCTTGGGAATGAGTCTTCCCCACGCAGGCCAACTATGTAACCAGTGAGAAGTGCGATATACTCTATACAACAAGTATAGTTGAGATAGGCGATGGGGTTGACACAGACAGTGAGGACTGCAGACAACGCCTCGGACCATTGTTCGTCTGTCAAGGGCCCTATGTCCTCCTCCCACTTCTCTGGGGCAGTCAAGGGATATATAACGCACCGAGAGTCTAAGAGCATACAGTATACTCTGGATATGTATCCCTTCGTACCATTCATAACAACAAGGTTGTCCATCAGCTCATGGGTTTCAACATTTATGGCCCCAGCCCTTTCCTGAGACTCCAGGGCGTGCCTTAGCTGCAAATATTGGTAAAAACAGTTGTGCGTGAGGCGGAGTTCTTCTCTCAGTTGCTCAGCATTTGAGCTCTGTATATAGTTGATGTATCCCATATATACCTCCTACCTGCCATCATGGAATCTGTGAAGTTTCGTTTCAGATAAGCAGATTACCGCGGGTTGGTATTGTTTGGTGGCTGTTAGTACTGCATATCTCTTAATGGGGTCACCCAATCCTCTATTGTTCCAGACGACCATTTCAATTTTTACCACCATCATATCCGAAAGCTAGTAAAAAAAAAAAAAAAAAAAAAATGACTATACTATGCAGATGCCCGGTTAAAAACCAATACAAACAAACAAAAAACCTTGCGCCATAGGGGCAACCTAAGGGAAAAAAAAAAATAAAAATTAACTACTGCCTGCAGTTTTGATGTCCGCAACACAAAGGAAAAAAAAAGCAGAAAAAAAAAAAAAGTCACTGGAAAAGCATAATCCACTGATCAAGTATGTCACAGTTCACATTTCGTACCCTGCCATCATACTATAAATCATGGCACCGTGTATAATTGCATCTCTAGAGGAGTGTCCCTGATTCATGGAAAGTTCAGTCGCCCTGGGGACTGCATCTTCTCAGGTCGTTCTCATGGGCATCCAGCCACAATGTTGCTTCTTCCACAATGTTAAAGAGTGGGTAGTTTCACAGGGTGTAACAGAATATGGTAGATTAAGCTGGAGCGTTGCTTTACTCCTAGGAACGTCACCCACTTCTGAACCTCAGCTGAGAAGTCTGGGAAAATTGATATCTGGCTTCCACCGATGCACAGATTTGGTTCATCCCTTGCCTTGCGCAGGATCCCTCTATCCTTATAATGTAGGATGCGAATAAGCACTGGTCTTGGCGCATTACTGGTGTTACTATTTGACTGCACCCTGTGGGCACGTTCCACAGCAAATAGCAGTTGAAGTCTCTTTACAAAAGAGTTTGCTGGATCACCAAATCAGAAGAAATTCTCTTTACAAAAGACAGATAGTAGCTACTGCTCAAAGAATTCATCAGAATTACAACCTTCTGTTCTCCCCAATGAGGCGAACATGGTTTTGCCCAAGCCCGTTCTCCATATTATCTTGTTTGGCAAGCACAGCAGCTAGTAGGGAGAGGAGGTAGCTGAAAGAATATGTTCCAGCTCCCCAGCCTCTATAGCCAGTCTCCTCAAGCATGGTTCACCCCACTGCAAGGCGCATGGAAACATGACACGAAAAAGTATGGATCCAGCTCATGGAGATCTTGTGAATTATTTCTTTATTTGTGCTCAGGTGACATCCAGGTATACATAGATAAAAGTCTACGCCCTGGATGTTGTTGCGGCCGCCATGTTGGCTTGTGAAGCCAGCAGATACGGCCAGTCTGCGCGTCCCAGCTCACCTCCCGATGCAGGCTCTGAGGCTGGTTTGCTGCTCTCAGGCAGCACGTGGGCAAACTTCAGAGATGCAACCTCCACTGGGTCTATAGCCGCGCCCCCGCTCGTGTGTTGGGTACATCCGGCTGTCTCTTCTGGTCCCTCTCAATTTCTTTTTTGTGCCGCCACCGGGTACATGGGTTAGCAAGGTACAGGATAAGAGCATCATGTTTGGATTAAGTAGATTAATGGCAAAAAGAGGTCACTACTGCGCCATGCATATTCTGACTGACTGTCTCTCCAATCTATTGAAAGAGCCTATAGCAGTTGAGGGATATTATATTTAAAGATCTGAAACTGTCATGAGCATGGGCCCTTCCTAGTGCAGGTGACAGACTCACTATACAAAAAGAAACATTATTTTGTTTAAAATTGGAGTCAAAACAAAATCAATTTAATTTACCCTTCCCTTCAGAAAATGAGTATATTACTAGTTAGTTACATACCATCTGGTATCTGTACTGCCAAAACCTTGAGAGAGAAAAAAAAAAAAAAAATAGATGCAGACTTTATAAGACTGTACAAAATAGGAAATATATAATATTTCAAAACTTTATTTACATTTGCCACCCTTAACCCATCAAAAAGATTATATAATTATAATGTAGGTAGTGGAAGGGTTTACAGTTCTTTGATAACTTAGGCCGAGAGGAATGGGTTGGAACACCCACAAACATAAGCCACACAATCACAAACCACATATCAAATAAAATAGAATACTATTAATACTAATAAAAACTGCTTTAGGTAAAAACAGAATTAAAAAATGTAACAAACCCATATTCTGGATGGTAATCAGATAGTTACCATTAACATTCACACAAAATTCCACAAAGTGGTGGCACATTTAGTGTCAAACTGCTGTACAACTATGGGAAATATACCTCAACTCAACTTCTTACTTTTAGGGATTTTCTTTGTATCACATTCTTGTGATATTTTTATCCAGCCTTAGAAACAAAAATTAGCAGCACCAGATTTATAAAATCTCAAGTTTATTACAAATTTTCTAAAAATTAGCAACTACTCACTAAGGAGCAAGATGCGTTATGCCTTCTTATTTGACACCGCTACTTTACATTGTCAAAGAGATATATGCAGATAGACAAAACGAGTGAACAAAATACGGCTAACAACAAAACAGATATGTATATATGGGTACAAAAATGCTAGGAGTAGTTAATTTTTAGAAAATTTGTAATAAACTTGAGATTTTATAAATTACCTAGGTGCTGCTAATCTATGTATTGTTGATATTTTTGAATTGTTTGCTGCTACTTCATTAGAAACAAAAGTGTAAAATAAAAATAAAAAATTACATTAGGGGCAAAAAGGGCAAATGTCAGCACATTTCAGGAAATCTTACAAAAGCATAAAAAGAGGTCTATAAACATGTTTGCATATTAAAATATCCCTCTGATATTTAAAAAAAAACTGCTAAAAAAATATGTAAAATTAAATTCAAAACACCTTTGTAATGCCCATGCACTTTTTATTAATAAAACTAACAGTGCCAAGTTAAACAAATCATTTATAAGTCTCTGTATAGTTAATAAAATTACATAAGTGTATGTATGCTCCAATAAAAAGAATATTGTATTTCAGCAGGCAGCTGACAGCATTTGTGCAGTTAACCATTTTGTAAAGTTTTAAAAATCGGAAACCACTACAGCTTGCCTTGAAATTGATCATATAAAATATGAACTGCTAAAAATGATTCACAAAACCAGAAGGGCAAAAGGAGGAACAAAACCAAAACAAAAAAGGCTTAAAACTCTAGAATTTTAACATTATAATAGATTACAATGCAAGTTTAGGAAACAAATACAAAACATTTGCTTCAGAACACATTTAAATGATAATTATGTAAACTATATATAACAAAAAAATAAAATCAAAGTTTACCTGGAAGAATTCAGGCAAAATGATACTATAAGCAATATTTATATTTATATACTGTATATAGCAACCTTCAAGACATTTCACACAGCTGCACCAGCATTGCAGATAAATCCACTGCCAGATATTGTAGCTCATTTTCCCCAAAACATATACAACAGAAAGCATAAAAAATGGTAATAGGGCAACTTATAAAAAGGTCTTGGGATGTGGCATGATTTCACAAAACCATGCTTTACCCCACATTATTGAGGTCCTCTAAAGAAAAGCCAATTTGATTATTTTTGGTTTCATTTCTCAACACAAAGTATAAGGTTTTATTTTGTATTTAAGGTGGACAACACATCAGAAACAAAGCAATGGAAAGATTATTGGGCAAGAAGGAAAAAAAAACCCCTAACATTTAGAACAAAAATGTATCCAAATATCCGCTGCACAAAAATGGATTGATAAAAAAAAACCAAAATTAGAAAAACCTTTGCTTTGTTACAACAAATTGCCTTAAATGCAATTTATTTCCTCAGCAGTGATGTTATGAGTAAAAGAAACACACAAAACAGAGTTCCTGTAGCTTTTTTTTTTTTACTAAATACATTTCACATCAGTCATCATCATCATTCTCATAGTCATCGTCATCGTCATCATCCTCTTCTCCAACATAAGACACGGGTGTCTCCACTCTAGAACTGCTGTACTGTGATCCATTGGAGCTAGTTGCTAGCATTCCATCAGTGGTCAAGTCACTACAAAACAAAAACCAAGTTTATAACTGGTGAGCACAATGATTCTCAGCAACCACCTTCTTGTGTATCGTGCAGATTGACTGTTCAGACGGCGAGCCAAAGTTCTCTCCAAATCCTCTACTTTATTGGCTATTAAAGAAGGAAGTCAAAGCAGGGTAATAAGCAAACATAATATACCCCAAGTTATCAAACCACTCCCATAGAACATACAGCTAATTTATTGGAAAAACATTTCTGGAAATAAAATACTGAATGAAAGCGAATTCCCACCTGATATTAGTGACAAAGTAGTAACCACACAATTTCCAAAGACACAGGATGGAATAAGTTGCGAAAAAAATAGTCAAATTGCTTTTATTCCTTTAGTGCGAATTAGAATGTACCCACCGGGTTTTCTATTTGGCCATAGATGGTCCACGTGTCCCCAATCTTACATACTATATATGGGTTATTACTGATTTTCCATAAAAAGGCCCAAAGGAATAATTCCGTTTAGAATGATTAAATAGGAGGTTTATTAATAGATTACAGAAATAAATATAGTCCATATAATAAGGACAAAATGTTGACATTATAATAAGGACTACATTTATTTCTACAATCACTAATAAAACATATAATTTAATCACTCTGAACGGAATTATTCCCGCAATTCATTTTTATTTTGGTATTAGTGCCTCACTAGTGCCGAAAAAATGTTCTTTGTTCTCATACTATTATCTACGATCAGGTCATGGAAGAGAGATTGGTCATGGACATTTAGGATCACACAACTCTCCATTTTATGGACAGGAATAGCCGCGGAAGAGGTAAAAGATATTTCTGAACCAGGGGTTTCACTTTAAGTTTTCTGTTATGGTAAGATATTAGGCAAGTTACTAAAATACATTAATAGTTCTGCATCGCTTTCTTGATATGTAATGTGGCCACCCCCTCTCACATGCTGTGGTCAAAGCAACTTCAGCATCTAAATGTGTTGCGGTGCAGAGGTATGTGTTTAGATTGCAGGATGCCACCTTTAACCCCCTCAAGTACATAGGGTTTTTTCGCTAATTTTTCGCTCCCCACCTTCACAAATCCATAATTTTAAATTGTTCTGTATATGGAGCTGTGTGGCGCTTCAGTTTCTGTGCAACTAATTTTACTTCTCAGCGACGTTATTTACTATTCCATGCCGTGTGTTGGGAAGCTGGAATAAATTTCCATATGTGGCAAATTTGCGAGAAACGCACTTGTGTCACTGTGGGCTCAGTTTTTAGGACTTTCACCGTGCGCTTCAATTAACACCTCCACAATCTCGGTGGTACCACATTTATATAGGTTTTATTGTGTTTTAACACATTTTCAAAAATTAAACAAATGTTTACAAAAAAAATATTTTTGTCATTGTTCAGAGCTGTGTGATGTGCAATTTTCTGCAAAAGGAGCTGACGTTTTCATTGCTACCATTTTGAGGATGTGCAACCTTTTAATTACTTTTGTTTCACAATGTGTCTACTTTTTCAGTATGGCAACTATGGCCTAGGCCAGTGATGGGCAACCTTTTGAGCTTGGTGTGTCAAAATTCGCCAAAAAAACGAGCATAACTCGGGTGGTGTGTCACCTTGACAAAAAAACCCATAATTTTGTGATATTTATAGTTTAAATAACAAATATGTATACTATTTAACTTCTAGGGTACTTTAACCGTAGGTTGTCTGATTGATCCTACCATGTACTGCCATACTACATTATGGCAGTATATGGGGATTTTCCCAATCATCTATTACTATGTGCAAATCGCACATTGTAATAGATTGGTTACAATCAGACAGGTGTGGAAATGCTTAGTAACCTGTGAACTGTCATGAAAGTTCACAAGTTATAGCGAGGGCGCAGGCGCCGCTGTCTGCATCTCCCTCATGCCCTCTTGGCATGGAGAAGGTGTGAGGAGCAAAAGCTTCGCAATGTCTGGGCTTGTACATCACAAAACTGACACACAAGTCCTGATGACTGTCTTCTATCATACAGTGCACTGACCTTACTTACTATATGATGAGAGTGGTTGTCCTTCCCTGTGGAGATGGTCAGTGTAGAGGTGGCAGCTGCTGGGACATCACACAAGGCAGCAGCGATGTGACCTCTGACTGTGATGCCATCTTCCCCCCACCACAACTATCAGGAGCTGCAGAGGAGCCTCCTGGGTGTATGGCCGAGGCAACTTTTCCTTTACTTTGCCCCTACTGGGCACTTTTGCTTGATATTGGAATGACACACTGTTTTTAATTTATGTTCTTGTTTGTTGCTTCATTAGCATTGTGATCAATAAAGTTTGTTGGTTCTTTACCACCACAGTCTATGCGTTTCAGTTTCTTAAAATTTTTTGGTATTTTGTATTGTAAGCGAGGAATAAAGTCTGCATTTAATTAAGTCCCCATATCCCTAGCTTTATACTTTCTTTTTTGGTTATTTGTTAAGCAATGTAAAATGGTGTAAAAGTACTGTTTCAGACATTTGGGTACTATTTTACATTATAGGGTTAACCGCCAGCAAAACCAGTTTTTACATTTTGATAAATTGGGCATTTTTTAAAACTCTTCTTTTTTTAGACCCTCTAGGGTACATTAACCCTAGATGGTCTGATTGTTCCTTCCATATACTGCAATATTACTGTATTGCAGTATGTGGCTTTTTTTTTACAAAGTATTCATTACAGTGAGCCAATGGCTCATTGTAACGAATCTGCAGAAACCAGAAAGCCTTGGGTCTGATGAAGACCTGATACTGTCATGGCAACCGATCGCCGCTCCATGCGCTGACATCTTTTGAATGCACCAATTGCGGGTATTCCCACTGGGTGTTTGCTGCTGATGTAGCAAACCCCACCTCTGTATGAAGAGGGCTTAGCCTGTGAGCCCTCTTCATACAGCACCTGCACCTCAAGCGCTGTACATGTATGGCGCAGAGCATCAATGGGTTTATGGAGGTCAGCTGGGAGAGTGGCATCTGATTTTTCCTTCAACAAACACCCATTGATTTCAAAGCTCATCTTCAACTAGTGCATGCTGCAATTCTCAGTTAACATCGGATCAGATCAATGCTCAGAATAATTTGTAATTACAGCTGTTTTTTGTCAATCCCAAAATGAAAAACTATATTAGGGAAATATAGTTGTTAAATAAAAAAGTTTACCTCGTAGAAAACCTTCGGCCATTTGACGCTGAACCTGAAGTAGATGACACAAACACACTGCTGATGGATCCCTGAGCCATTTCTATAAAAAATAAAATAGAAAAAAAAATAAATAAATGAAAAGTATCCTTTTAGCAGTTTTTAAATGTTCAGGTGAACCATTAATGGAAATCTATCATGGGGAACCTGCATTCTGAGCAATTCCTCATAGTAGATACCCTGGCCGGACAACAGCTGCCTCCTGTTTTTCTCTAATCCAGAGATGCAGCTACTGCAGAAATAAAGTTTAATTAGTCAATATGCCACTTAATTTTAAAGCTATTTGGGGAGTAGAATAGCCCCAGACACCTCCGGGGGACTGCACCCAGTAGCCTCCATCAGCATTTTTTTGAGCTGTGTGCAAGTGCTGCAGCACGCTCTGAACGTGCGCAGTAGCTCCCATTAGACTGCCGGGGAAAGCTGCTGCGATTGTCCACAGCTCGAATAATGCTGGAGACTAGTGGATAGAGGCAGGTAGGTAGTGGCTACTGGTGGCGTTGAGTAGCTTTTGGCCCCCAAAGCCGACTCTGGCTACTCCACCCCCCTATAGCCTTAAAGGGGACCCCTCACCAGATTGACCACCCTGAGTAACAATGCCTGCTGATTAGAAGTCCTCCCAATATCCCTTAAAATTTGCTGCCAGTGGGACTTTTCTGACTCATGTCTGGTGGTTTGACTCAGTCCCCATTATCGACCGACAGCTCTATCTCTTCAAATCACTGCTCTGCCTCTGTGTACTTGGGGACTGCCTGCCAATATTCAACTATGTACAGATGGGAAATACTGTGTCAATATTTTTACACGGTGCCTTCTGTTACATTCATGACATATGACCAGTGACGTCATTGCAGGTCCTGTAGCAAAGGATAGTAAACTGTACACCATGTATGTGATTACATGAAATCACAGCAGCCTCCATGAAAGATTAAGAGGAGTAGAAGTCCATGAAGCTGCTGTGACTTCATGTGGTCAGAGACATGCATGGGGTGCAGTTTGCTATTATTAAGAAACTGAAGGACCTGAAAGCATGTCACCCTGGGTCACATGACCTGTGTCAAGTAAGGAGGCATAAGGTATAGGGAGGATTAGATGGGAGAGGCCGGCCGAGCAGAACACGTCCCCCCCCCCCCCCCCCCCCTGATGCCAGAAAAAAAAAAAAAGAAATCTATCTATCACTGGCGATATATGTGCGAATGTTGTGGTGACAGGTTCCCTTTAAATTTAAGTTGTCAATGCGCTAATTACTATTTCTGCAGCAGCTGCATCTCTGGAGGAGTTAAAAAACGGGATGCAGCCGCTGCCCGGATGGGGAATCTTTCAGAAAGTAGATTGCCCATGGTAGATTTCCTTCCAAGAATTAGTAGTACCCTTACTTGCACATAATTAAGCGGGTCATCCAGGAGCAAACAAAATAGTAGTAGCCAGTAGTAGGCCCTCAAGGCATAACACAAATACTGGTGACCACCCCAACAGATCAGACAAAAAGAGCCTAGAGCAAAGCAAATACACACTTTCCAGGCCCCTTTCCTCCTCTCTGCACCACACCGCAGCTTCTCCTCTCCTCCGTGTACCGTGCTGGTTGTATGCGACAGCATCAGGACCTGGCGGAGTACAGCAAACAAGTACTCAACACTCTCCTGGATCCTCTCTTGCTCCACGAGCTGTTCTGCTCAGTGTCCTTAACCTGATGCATACAACCAGTGTTAAGAAATAGAGTGGAGCAGAAAGAGAAGACCAGTGAGGACGTCTGAGCTGCAGTCACCTCTACCCGTCCTTCTGAACGCTTTCATCAGTTATGTTACTTAACTTATGGAATTGCTCATTGGACTCTGAAAGCAAGGTTCAGACTAGGGCTACAGATGCTATGAGGCGGGATGAAAATCTCAGGCGGCAGATTATCATTAGTAAGAGTGTCAAAGCCAGAGTGTTACGTCGGTGAGGAGGCAAAGGGTTACAAAGGCTACAGTAAAGGTACTGTAGGTGGTTTTATGATGTGACAGGTTCCCTTATAGAGTTGATATGTGGAGCATTCTAACTTTTAGAAGAGTATTAACATCTACATCAGCGGCTACTCACCTGTAACATACGGTTCTAGAGCCTTTGGTACTAAGCTCCTTGCTGTTTTTAGATCCTCTGCTGAACAGCTACCAGACTCCAAGCCACATGCCATTCCCATTCTTTTTAGGACTTCTATATCATCATGAATTTCAAATGTGTTGTCAAAATTAAAAAGATATTCAAATCTGAAATTAAAAAATATTTATAAGTGTTACATTGAAGTAGATACAGTGAGGCAGTCTTAATAATTTATTTAATGAAAAGAGAGGGGGGGGGGGGAGAAATGTGTCAAGCGCCTGTTTTTAAGGGAAGCCAAAATTTAAATGAAGGACACAGAACAAAAAATAAGTATATGCTAAATATAGCAGGAAAGTAGTTGTTTCACAGGGAGAGAAAAAGTTAAAATGTAATTATTAAATTACTTACTTGTCATTAGAAATACTACAATCAATCACAGTCTTTTTGCTGGTGTTCACTATGATGAAAGGTAAATGTATGACTGAATTGGCAGGAGGAGATCGGTTCGCTTGCTGCTCTGCCAGACGATTTCTTTGAACTAAGTTTTTAAAGGCAATTTGCTGAAACACAAGTGGAACAAAAATATTCACCGAATTGTAAAATGTGTTTTTATTGCATTTCTTCTGTCAAAAATCCTCATTTCACACAACAAAAAGGAAAATTCTGCTATTGAATAAAATTTTTATAATATCCCAATGTCATGTTCCAACATTACATAGCGCTGTGTGACCTGGGGCTCATTCACACAGCAGTTATGGGGCAGTGATCTGGACTCATGAGCTGCAGCCAGATCAGGGACCCTTAGACTTAGAAGGCTCCCAGACACAATGCAATGAACACACCGTATGTTACTAAATCGCCAATTGTGTGTTACCAGTGAATTGGGCAGCTTTGCCATTACATATAGGTCATGTCCTATATTCTGCCAAATCGCAGCCACTCGTCTTCCTATGTAGGAAAGAGGGCTGAAGAACGATCATCCCCCCTCCTAGTTTAGAGCTCATTCAGACAGTTGTGTGCTTGACCAGATCCCAGGCGAGCACAGGGCTGTCTGAATGAGCTCTAAACTCTTCCCTTTTCTAATCTTGAATTCATTATAGGTGGCACAAATTCGTACTAGGTGTACAGACAGAAAGCACAGTGCATTGTGGGATCTCAACCATTTGACAAAGACGCCAAATAACCAAAATAACAGTGTCGTACAAATCTTCACATTAAAGTTGGTTTATGAACCATTCCTGTATTCGGCTTGATAAAAAAGATGCAGATATAAGAAATTGAGAGTGTTTTTAGAGTATATTTTAGCGAGAATATAACATTTTTTCTATGACAAGATTGCTGTAAATGTAGTGAGTGAGGAAGGCATTATTAGTAGCGGATGTATCCGAGCCATGAAATTACTGAGAGATCATTAGTGTGATAATACTAAAGCCCTCTCAAGGGTAGGGGATCCCTTTGAGGCAATCCAGGAAATCCATATTCCTTCAAATATCTGAAAGGTGTCAAAGGATTATACAACAGATTGATAAATAAAGGGACATCTTATTTATGACAGGATGGCAATAAACACACTAAAAACCTGTGAGGTATGACAAGAGAGCCCTGGCTCTTATCTGGTTGTGCCCTCCAGGTGAGAGATAGGTGGTCATGAAGCCAACATGAATGTTAGGACCACTTTGTAAGGTGTTCAATCTCTGCATTAATTTATACTGCCATTCTTTCATTTCCCTCTGTGTCCTGAAATGTCCCATTTAAAATAGTAATCTGCAAATCTTCCATAGTGTGGTCCTCTGGAGAAATGTGCAGCTACTGGGAGATCTTTCCTTTAATATGATGTTCTTTTAGCTATGGCACCATTACACTAGGTATATCTTTCTCATCTGCACATGTATTGTACATAATGCATAATACAAAAAAGCAATAGGTCCCATGTCCAGGTGTCTTCATGTCACATAAGACAAGGCTAGTCCAGGTTATTGTTATTTTGAGCCAAACTCAGAAGATGATATAAAAGAAGTGTTGAATACTGAGTAAAAGTACCAATGTGGTGCTTCACAACAACACTTTTAGGTTTAAACCTGAATGGTAAAAATAAGTTTTTCATATGGAGATCAATTACAAATATGAAATGGGTAACTGCAGAGACTACCTGTAGTATAAGTTCCTGTAGCTGGGATTGTTTTTGCTTTATTCTTTCAAGACGTCTTTGTCTTTCAACCTAGGAAAGTATAATAAAAAATTTACAGTGTAGATTCTGGAAAAAAAAAAGAAAAAATACAGTCTAATTTGCTAAAGTCATAAGTGTCTGGTAGGGACACCACACCATTTAGACAAACATAACCATAGCCAAATTACTACCCAATGGAATCTAAAAGATTAGGCTTCCTATATGACAGCAAACAGAGGTCTACAAAACTGAGGAACAGTTACAGAAAGTATATTGGAAAACTGTATGACTTCATTATACAACAAACATTATTTGCTGAAACTGGACAACCCTTTTATCCCAACATATAACAGTACAAGATTATGTTCCTTTTATGGAAAGTACAGCAACCTTTATTTTATCTGATAAATTATATCTATGTAACGGACACTGTTTATTTCAGGTATTAACCCCTTACCGACATTGGACATTTTAGTACATCACACATGGGCTGCGGGTGCATGGGGCAGGGTCACAGGCTGAGCCCTCTCCATACAAGGTGGGTGTTGGCGATAAAAATCTGGCGGTGCATGGTCAACGCCATAACGGCTTGTATTGTAGCTCTCAGTGATGTCATTGCGTTAGTGGCGAACCATGACCTGTTACCATGGCAGCCTCAGATCATACAAACTTTAACCCTGATTGAAATTACCATATACATGCAGTCCCCGGGTTACATACAAGATAGGTTCCATAGGTTTGTTCTTAAGTTGAATTTGTATGAAAGTCTGAACTGTATATTTTATAATTGTAACCCCAGTCAGAATTTGTTTGGTCTTTGTGACAATTGGATTTTAAAAGAACTTAAATTAAGCTTATTTGCAGACACCTTTTATAACTCCTAGAGCTGAAGTAAAATCGACGCATTGACGAAGTCAGATCCATGAAAATATAATAAAGGTTAATCGGAGCGTTTAAGCCCGTACCAGAAAATAGCACCCAAAGTCTTTCTGCCATTTTGCAACATAAAAAAATATTATAAAAAGTGATCAAAAGGACGTACAGTCCTCAAAATTGGGAGAAAAAAAAAAACACAAAAAAAAAAAAACAAAAACACACACACCACACACAGCTTTAAATGCATGAAAACATTAAAATGTAGTATCCCCGTGATCATACCGACCAAAAGAATATAGGAGACATGTCATTTGGGACGCACCGTAAAAGCAGTAAAAACTAAGCCCACAATAAAATTATAGAAATGATTGTAGTTTATTTCCATAACCCAGTCACGTAGGATTGTGAATTGATTATTTACTGTATTATGAAATGTTACCGTTTTACTGCAACAACCAATGGACTCTAGTCCAGTAATCCAGCAACCCACTAGCTAGAGCGGTCTCGAAATAAACTGTACAACCCACCAATAGCGCGAAACAAGTCAGTGTTTTGTGGCATGCTTGGTGTCATCTCATGTACAAGCATGTCTAAAAGTGTGAGAATTTTTATATATTTTTTTTAAACCACGTGTACTTGCACATATTTCTCTCTTTTCTACACCCCGGTACTTCAGCTCACATATCCCTTTGCTGTTGGAGTGTCTTGCATGTGGATCCTGGACTGACATTGATCTTCTATTTCTTCTTTATCTTTATAAAAAAAAAATTGCTCTGCAGGCAGTGTAATTTTTTTCCATTAAAAATAACAATTAAAGTAATGGAAACCACAACAATGGTGTAAGCTAAGCCAGTAATAAATGGACAAAGAAAAAATTGAGGAAAAAAAGGGACACTTTTGAAGGCAAAAAGTAGAACAGATCCATAATACTTTCTCATGTATAATGGAAAGAAAAAAAAAAATCCCTTACACTTTATGTCCATGTCCCTGCTAGGTTAAAATCAAGTGGAAAGGAAAGAATAACCACTAATGCCTGTTGATTAAACATACCTCTAAATTTTGACATTCCTGTGCAGAGTTTGTTGGTAGGCCAATCCACTTTATCTCCTTTTTTTCTTTAGAAATAATGTTCATAGCCATAAGCACATTTAGGGCATCATAAACACGACGTCTAATGTTCTTTTGGTCATATGCCTGCTGTAAAGGAGAAAGCTTATATTATAAAAATTGTGACTTTCAGATACCAATAAAAGGCATTCCAAATAACACTTCCTTAGTTCTTAATGTGGCTTCTCGGTAGGTCTCAGAGCCCTGCAGCCTACATTTTCCACTGGATAGTCAGACAGAATGGACAGTTACAACACAATGAATACTCCCTTAGTATTTACTCAAGTAGACCGGGGTAATGAATCCTAACGCATAAGCAAATTACATTTCGAGTATATTTTTTGGAGGTGCCGTCAGAGTGCTCTTTCCCACCATACAACCGTCCCATTGTCATAAATAGAAATATATGTAAAGCACAAAATGTTTGATGCTTGATTCCTCCTGCCTGCCTCTTCCCTTATCTGTAATCTAATAACCCTGGAACCTACCATCGGATCTACTTCTTATAGATCATAGTAGATTCCTCATGGTAGGTTTCCTTTGAAGGGGTTTCCCCACAAAAGAAAATTCTCAAATCTCAATCCCCAAGTGATGTTTACACAATACAGATCATTTTAACTCTTTACTTTACAATGTTACTCAGTTTTATTGCTGTTTTAGCTCCCATCACTCCCTATGCTGCTCAGTGCAACATTCCTGTGGGGTGACAATGTGGTTAGAAGACAGAAGTGTATATACATCTTGATAATCACCCTGATAATCTGACATTGTACTAACACACTGACACAGAATGAGAGGAGACAGATCAGAGATGCATGAGAACCATTAGATGCCTATTACACAGTCAACACTGCTACATCTCTGTTCTCAGTCTCACAGATATGTGCCTGCCTCCTCCTTTCTCTGGATCACTTAGTTCCTTGTAGATCGCGGTTTTCAGCTCGTCACTCCTCGCAATGTGTTTACTGGCAGGAAGTTATCAGTGTGCGCTCCGTGCCAGGGGGCGTGGCTACAGGCACACAGCAGAGAGATAAATCTCAGCTTCAGGCTGTCACACACACAAATCCAAGATGGCAGCCACCCGACTCCAAGTCAGAAGTTACATGGTCATGTGTAGTGGCATCTGAAATGGTCTACAACGTACTGATAGAGACAGGTTGGACTCCTGTCTGATATCTGCGAAATACGAAAGTGTTCTTTTGTTATCCTGATTACATATAAGAAACTAGTCTTCATGGGAATACCCCTTTAAGATACAGAACGAATTAGCATGACATGCATTTTCCCATGACTTTTCTCTTGCTCATGCTGTAATGAATTTTGATTTCGTCTGTTAAAGGAGTCAAAAATACCAATGTTGTAATGATTAGCTGCCAACTCTACAAAGTACTTCTAATTGCAGCTTAGAGGCCCCTTCACAACCCCTTGGCCATTACATCTAGGCAAGTCTCTAAAAACAGAGTAGCAATCATATGTATAAACCAACCAAATGCACCCATGATGCATGTACAATAAATACTGAAGGAGGTGCAGCAGGGAAGCTTTCCCTGGAAGTGCCGCCCTCTTGAAGGAACATACAGCACAATAGCATCTTCACACCTCATTTCACTGCAGTGGAAAGCATTGAGGATATAGAAGAATAGCATACTACCCACTGGCAGTATACTGGCAATATACTATCTCGCAGCAGATCCTATAGTTATAGAGCAAATTGAGAGATGTAGATACTTAACCACTAGGTCAATGGTGGTGAACCTATGGCAGAGGCAGGTGTCAGAGGTACTACTCTGTGTTGGGTTGAATGCTTTGGTGTCCATAGAGGGTTCAGATTTCAGACAGGATTGAAGAATCTACCTGCAGTCCCAGGCGACTCAAGATATGCTGCTCCATCCAGCATTATCCAGCTCTCAGCATTAATGAGAACCCGTCAGGCAAAATAACCCCTTAAACTAAATATATTTTCATGAACTGCCATTAGAAAGCATTGCCTCTATCCCTTCATTGTCCCTTTACATGCCTGTAAACCTAAGCAATGAGGTCCTAAAGCTGTATGCAAATGACCTGCGAGATGTCCAATGAGTCATTATCTTAGCTGTCCAGCTTATTCATGAGTGGGAGGTACAGCCACACCCCCAGTGCTTGACTGACAGCCTGTATAATGATGTGAGGTATAATGGTGTAATGGCTCCTCCATGTGCTTCCTGGTGCTGGCAACCACACCCCCTGCAGCCTGTGTGTATGAGATACTCCTATACATATGACTGACAGCCTGTATAATGTGCTGCCTGGTGCTGGAAGCCATGTCCTCTGCAGAATGCGTGTTTATAGGAGAGATACAACAGCTCCAGGCAGCCATTTTATAGCAGAACATGTCAGGTACTTGCGTGAGACACAGACTTCAGCTACACATGTGTATAGATCAGCAGATAAAGCTCAGACACCAGCAATGCTTTACTATACATTACACACAGACCTGAGCAGGGGGAGGGGAGGGGTAATATCACTGCCTTTGACCATGTGACCAGCCTCATTTACATAAGAAAATATGAAATACATTACAATGATTAACGTATAAATTGACTAGGTAACGGCTGTGAAGGGATCCTTGTGAACTGCTCCAACAGGTAGTAGTGACAGGACTAGTGGCAGAGACCTGATGACCGGCATCGTTTAAACATGACATTTCTTGGCTGCTTGGGACTGCAGGAAAAGTGAAAACTTGTGACAAGGGCCAGATTATCTTTGGAGGTCCTCTTGCTGATCCCACATTTCTTACTGTACAGGGGGAACCCTGGAGAGAAGCTACAATGATGGTCAAAATTTGCCCTTTTTCAACAGTATTGGTGCCCTCAAGAGGCCGATACAATTGAAAGTCGTGGCAGAACAGCCAGCAATAACTTGCTTTGTTGCCAATTAAATAAGTGGGTTTTGGTTGTAGTTTGGGCTCTTTGCCTCCAAAAGGTTCATCATCACTGCACTATATCATATACATGTAATACTTATTTCTATTTCAGGACAGACAGTGAGCCAGAAGCCAAACGGTCTGTAGTTCTTAAAGGAAATCTACCATCAAAATAATAATAATAATAATAATAATAATAATAATAATATACTACTACTAATACTAATACTACTAATACTAATACTACTACTACTAATACTAATACTACTACTACTAATAATACTACTACTAATACTACTAATAATACTACTACTAATAATACTAATAATACTAATAATAATACTAATAATAATACTAATAATAATACTAATTATACTAATCTTTATTTATATAGCACAATCAAATTCCACAGCGCTTTAGCCTTTATCTAGTTATTTCATACATTAATCATTATTAAATCATCTATTCTTTATTATGTAAATGAGGCTGGTCACATTGTCAGAGGCAGTGATGTCACCCCTGTCTGTGTGTAATGTATAGTAAAGCATAGCTAGTGTCTGTGCTTTATCTGCTGACATGCTTCATCCACCTAATACACATGTGAGAGACACAGACATCAGCTACATATGTACTTGACATGTTCTGCTATAACATGGCTGCCTGGAGAGACACACACACACACACAAGCACATGGAGGAGCCATTACTCCATTATACCTCACACCATTATACAGGCTGTCAGTCAAGCACTGGGGGTGTGGCTGTACTTCCCACTCATGAATAAGCTGGACAGCTTGAATATGCTAATGACTCATTGGACATTTCACAGGTCATTTGCATGCAGCTTTAGGACCTCATTGCTTAGGTTTACAGGCATGTAGAGGGACAATGAAGGGATAGAGGCAATGCTCTCTAATGGCAGTTTATGAAAATATATCTAGTCTAGGGGGTTAATTTGCATGACGGGTTCTCTATAAGTACAAACAGTCATATGGAGCAAAATGTCCATGGTTTGTCCATGCTCGATTTAGATGGTCAATTTTCTCTTAATGCAAAAATTTCACAATTTTGGGGGTCACTAAAGGACGACCAGCATTGCACCAATGTACAGATGAAATGGATGCTGAATGGACCACATAACATTGTGGTTTAATGGGGGCCAGCTTGATGCCAGTTTCTCTTTGAAGGCTAAGGAAATCCTGCACCAAAATAATCCATTTGCACAATTTTTGCCGAATGGACTTTCCCCCCACAAAGCTACTATTCAAGATAACAATCTTATCCTTCAAATACGGGGGCATTGGTTCTCATTCTGCAGCTCAGTATACTGCCTGTAACTATGGTTCTGTGGCTTACAAGAAACATTTTGAAAAATGACATTTTTACATTGATACAAAATGCTTGGCTCCAAGTACTAAAGAGCCCAAGATGGGAGAGTGGGAAGGGAGGCACCAAGTCACCCACACACGTAGGTTCTGTATGATGATACAGTATCAATGTTGTGTACTGTATGTATCCAAATTCCTTATACACACACACACTACAGAAAAAATACCACTTCCATTATCATACGTGTGCAGATCACTATGATGCAAGGAGTCCCATCAGTGTAATTGGTATGCGAGACAGGTTTCTGAAATGAGCTACTGCAGTGTCAACTTACCGATTCGTTAGGAGATATGTGGTTGTCAGCTGAACTAAATTCTGCCACCAGTTCATCAGCCACCTCATTGTAAGAGGTTGTACCTTTTTTCTGTACTTTTTCACAAACTTTCATTGAAAAATGACGTAAGCCCTTGCCATTTTTCTCTCCTTTTTTATTCCTCTTCCTTTAATTAAAAAAAAAAAAAAAGAAAAAAGAAAAAAAAAGAAAAAAACAAATTAGATCTATGGCTACCTTAACAAAAGCAATGCATTAGGCTGATATTCTAAAAGGTATTAAACCAATGGGCCACGTCGTTCAGGTGTTAACTTTTTGAAGATTTAAAAGACGGTTTTATGTTAGTGGTAACTTTTGATTAATACATTTCTATTTATGTAGTTTTTCTTTTTTAAATATTACAATGTAAGAGGTGGCAGTACTTGTGTTATGTATGCCCTGTAAGATACGGTACTAGAAGTGATAGAAAACGCCACCGCAAAATTAAATGGATAGCTGATATTTTTAATGAGTTATGCAGCGAAAATACATAAGTAGTTCAATAAATGGGTAGTCACCAACATATTATAAGTAATGCCTGGACATTAATTGTGATATTAAATAACCGTGAATCATAATGTGAAATAAATTAATTTGTCAGCGTTCTGAATCATTTCAGTACTTTATATAGGTTTAACGCACATTACCCGACACCCTGCCAGCAATGTGTGGAGAGTCCCAACGGAGGTACAGCTGCAGCCTGCATCTCCTCATGCATTCTCCCTCTACTTCACACCATCTCTCCCCATGCCAGGAAGTGGGGAGAGGTGAGAGCTGCATGAGTGTGGAGGAGACTGACAAAGGCAGCAGCTTCCCGCCCTCCTCATTCACCAGTATGAATTCATTGATCTAAACTACCGAAATGATTCAAATTGCCGATAAAGGCATTTTTAAAACCAGCATAGTATAGGTTATTGGAACCTGTCATGAGATAAAAATGACATTCCTGATGACACGTTCACTTTAAAGGAGATCTACCACCTGGATGAAAGACTATGTAAATAAGTCTGAGGGGCTCCAGGCTCCATTAACACCTATGGAGCCTGGAGCCCCTTAGGCTTATTTACATACAGTCCTTGAACCTGGTGGTAGTTGCCCTTAAAGAAATTTAGTTTTACATTGTGATATTTTACAGCAATGAATACATAACTTCAGAACCACATACACATACATATACATATAGTTTCAACACCAATACAAAAACCCACAGTATGCGGAGAGCATTTCACTTACCCTGCAGACCATGGAGAGGAGTCTGTAACTTGGTTCTGTGAAACAAAGTGCGTGTTGGGGGTATGTGGACTTCCTAATAAAATTGTGTTTGGTGCAGACTGTCTTTGTGGTGTGGTAATAACCTGCCAATGGAGAAAAAGGCAGACAAAATGTCATCACATTCTAGTAGATGTTAAGTAGTTTCCTTCACAAATTTAAAATAACAGCAAAAGTAAATGTGGGTTCGATGCATTTCAAAAAAACAACATGTGACTTGTCTGCGTTACTCACTCCTCAGATCTTAGCTCCCACCTTTGTGCTCCTGCATAGCTCCTCCTCATGCTCCTTCACAGAGGTCACAGCCTGGTGAGATGACATCAGTGGGGGAGGGACAAGCTGTACAGGAGCACAAAGATGGAGGCAGCCTGCAGCTCAGACAAGTCACATGTTTTTTTTAAATGAATCCAAACCAAAGTGTAGCCCCTGTGACTACCCAAGGATTTTGTCAGGTTGCAAGAGTAAGTTATAACACACAATTATATTGTAATGCAAATGCTTAAAAAAGGCAGAGGGATTTTTGCACCGCAGGTGTCATGGGCTTTTACAATCTGTTTTTAGTGAAAAATTAGGTCCCTGGTGACAAATTGGGAGTAGGGGAAAGAAGGAAACGTGAGGGGTGAATTAAAACGCAAATTTCTATAGTAAAATGTATTGTGTTGTGCATATACTTTTATGAACGTTAGTAGCCTTAATGCTGTTGGAATATAATCATTAGACATCTAGTCTACCCTATTTCTGGGTACCAATTCTGTAGGAATAGGTCCCAAACTTGAAATCCCTCCATTTCGGAAAAAAGTGGTACATCAGTTGGACCCTAGTTTCTCCATGAGTAATGGAGCAGACAGCCGTGCATGACCGTTCTGCTTCATTCATCTATGGAGCCGACAGGGCAAACCTGTGATGTGAAAACCCTTTCTGGTGACTACCTCTTGAAGCTCATCAAGAGAATGCCAAGAGTGTGCAAACCTAGAATATAAGAGACATATTTATTTTTTTGTTAAGGATATAATTCCACATGTGTCAATTGATCCTTTTGATGCCTTCAGTGGGAATCTACAATTTTTATAGTCATGAAAATAAAGAAAACTCTTTGAATGAGAAGGTGTTTAAACTTTTGGTCTGTACTTTAAGCCCACAGCATCAATAATGACTAATGTTCAAAAAAGTTTATGCACAACACATTTAATACATTTTAATATAGAAGTTATTTTTTAATCACAACACTCACTTTTCCTTCTTTCCCCAAATCCCAATTTGATTAGTGTCCTGAAAGAGACAAATTGCTACCAAAATAACTGGTAAAACTAACAAAGTAGTTCTAGTAATCATCATAGGAAGAGCAGATTTTATATCCAAATGAATATATGCTGGTATTAAACAAGGCAGGGGAGTAAAATATGTACAGGAGCGGGTATAGGCTCTGGAAATAATATCAGGAGCTATTTTAAGCTGGCAATCCCTTTGTTCCCCCTCCTTAACTGGATAAATGCACGACTTACCATGACCCTATTAGTTGCTGAGAGAGGATTTTTTTTTATTATTATCTGTCTTAAGTCCAGGTGACCCCGTTCAATCTTAGCTGTACAAAACCAGGATAACAGAGCATCCAGATCCAAACTGTGGTGTCCAATTCTCAATGTTTAAAGGGATATACTGGATATTAAAAATAAAAATCTAGTCCAAGTTCATTTGTCATATGGTCCGGATGCAAATCAATACTAAAAGGGGATTTACAAGATAACAATATGACCTATTCTATTTACAATGAGGAGTCAGGATTAAAGAAGTGTCAGATCAACACCAATTGATTGATGAATTAGGAGAGGCCAAAAAAAAAAAGAAAAAAAACCCTTAAGACACTGTACAGTGTTGTACTGGATAGTAAATGAAGCAGTATTTTTGCTTTCCGCTGTCTCTTAGCTTTCCAGATCCTGGAACACCTCTGTAGGTAAACAGCAGCTCAGATGTACAGTAGCACCCAAGGGGTCATTGAAAAGTGGTCTGGCCAAAGATAATGGGTCTATATGCATCATATAGGGTAGAAAAAAAAAAGACTATTTACAGGAAATCTAGTCTGGAAAAGGTGGTCTTCTCAAAGAGATGTTCTTTTGAAGAGATTTCATTGTATAAAACAAGTAACATGACCACCAAATTGACTATGAAGTATGGACACATTTAACAAAAATTTGCTTACCACTTGTTGAGATATGTTAACATTGGATTGTCCAAATGTTTTGGGCAATAGCTGTTTTCCGACAGAAGATGGATGAACAGCCAACAACGACACTACACCTACAAATTAACCAAAAATAATGACTGCAGTTGACCTTATAGAAACTCATTGGAGTAGACATTTAGGTTTGCACAATTTAGTGATAAGCTGTAAAACACGTTCAGCCTTAAAGCACCCACCACTCCACATATATAATACTAATGGTATATTAACAACACACCAAAGATATCTATCAGGGCTCCATTCATCTAAAAAGTGACCCACAAAAATACATCCGACTACATAATGTCTTATTTTATTAGTCTACATAACCCATGATCAGTAAAGAAGTATGAAATATGTGAACACTAAATAAAAAATGTATTGTTATTAAAGATTTTTGTTATGCAACAAATAGTATGTAAATACTTAACCCAACAAATAAGTTGACGCTTAAAGATTAGCGATCAGGTATTCACAGTTTCATGTCATATCTCTAGAACATTTTAAAATTTGTGGGTCTAACCCTGGGATCCACGGAGGATAGGAGTCCCCAGTTCAAGCCTCAATGCCAAAGAAAATTTAGGGATAGGACTTCCATATACAGAAGAAAATATAGCTTCTGTCATCACAGCAACTCCCCCAGACACAGAGCCTCTCCATACACTGTGGTCACAGCAGGGGTCATGGGACGCAATTCTTCAAGATAGATGTGGGGTTATGACACCTATACAGCATGTAGACTATATCAGATCAGTGGGGGTCTAAAACCTGGCACTGACATTCGGATCAAAGCCATCAGTCAGCTCTGTCTATTGTGTAGTGGCTCGTACCGGGTAACTTCAGCTCAACTTCCATTCACTTAAAATACAAGCAAAAGGTAAATATCGTACAGATCGGTCGACTACCAGTGTGATGCAACAGCAGGGCTGCCCTCACACTTCCAAACACCTCCCTACCTCAGGACACACCAGAATGAAATAGGACATCCAAACCAAGGACATATTAAACCCTTATATAAGATTGGTCATTTTATTTCAGGACAGGGCTTTACTGCATACTGTTCTGCTTTTTGTCCAACGTGGATATGAATATAAGGGGGGGCATTTATTATTGATTTATCATATGATTTGTAGAACCTTTAGGAGTTTGCAATAATCGCTTAATTTACAAACGTGGAATACCAGCGTTGCCTATATGGCACTTTAGAATCACTGCAGACGTAATGTTGTGCACATAAGATATACACCTGCATGTGATGGTAGACAGTGACACAGTGTGGACAGAAACATCACTGCGGTGCTCTCAATCGGATAGGACCCAGCATGCAGGAAATAGTTAAACAATGGTGTTTTTTTCCCCCACACAAGTCCCAAGTTGAGTCACTTAGACAAGAAGCAGTATAATTCAACGTTTTAAAGTGGCCCAGTAAGAGACAAAGCACCTCACCCTGTCAATATGATAAGCTGATAAGGGGCAATAACATATGTTGGCATATGGATACAACTTTTTGGTTTGCCAATATGAATTTTCTTAATTTTGATGGGAGAACCAAATTCTGGTAACTTACCTTTTCCTGGACTAAGGTTCTGATCTACAAACACTTTCAGCTCTCCATTTGCTTCAAGTAATCCAGCCTTTTGGGGGAAAAACAAATATCAAATGAAGAAACTGTGACAACGCAGCGTAACAAATTTCACTCCATAGTGACGGTATTTAACCCCTTAAGGACGCAGCCACTTTGTAGCTTAAGGCTCAGCCCGATTTTTTGGATTCCGACTTGCGTCTCTTTATATGGTTTTAACGTTAGAACACTGTTCCTTATCTAAACGATTCGGAGATTGTTTTTTCCCCACATGTTGTACTTCATTTTAGTGGTAAATTTTGGATGATAAGTTTTACATTTACAAAAAAAAAAAAAAAAAAAGAATTTTTTTTTTTAATTTGCCATTTTTGAAATTCTAAATCATTGGGTTTTCAGGCAGATTTGCCACCTAAAAAAAATTGCTGAATGACATTTCCCATTTATCTACATTACATTTTCATCATTTTTGACATGCCTGGATAATTTATTTTAATGTCACGCGGCCTACAAATCGAATAGCGATTTTCCAGATTTTCAGAATTGACTATTTTGGGGATTAATACGGTTTTGAATAAAATTTTACATATTTAGCATCAAAACCCCCCATATACCAACCCATTTTCAAATCTGCACCCCTCAAACTATCAGAAACAGCTTTTAGGAAGATTGTTAACCCCTTGAGATCTTCATAGCAATTGAATCAAAATGGCAGCGAAATTTAGAATGGTCAAATAGTGCCAGTTATACGTTCATTTAGCTCTAAAATTTACACATTTCCAAAAGATAAAACCCACCATACAATTTGTTCTATAATTTCTCCTGAGTACAAAGACCCCCCACATGTGGCTGTGACTTGTTTTATGGGCACACGGCAAGGCGCAGAAGGGAAGGAGCACCCTGCAGCTGCCAGGATTTTAGTTTCCTCATTGGCCCCTTTTGTAGGCTATAAAATTTTCGCTTTTGCGTTATTGGGGCCATGTGACGGCATTTTTTTTGCGGGATGAGATGCTTTTTCCAGTGTTACCATTTTGGGGTTGGTATCCCCTATTGTTGAAAATTGAGGAAGTTTTTTTGAGGGCAGGAGTAGAAAAGCCTCAATTCTGTACTTGATTTTTTACTTTTTTTTTTTGGTGTTCACGGTATAGCCTAATAATCATGTTATCTTTATTTTATGGGTCGATACTATTACGGGGTTACCATACATGAATATTTTTTTTACGTTTTACTAAATTTGTCAAATAAAACCCTAACGTGGGGAAAAAAAATCTAGCATTTTTGCATTGCCGTCTTCCAAGTGGCATAACATTGTTACTTTTCTGGCTACGGAGCCGATTGATGGCTTGTTTTTGCGGGACATGTACTTTGCACCAGTATCATTCTGGAGTACATATGTTTTTTTGATCACTTTTTATTGCATTTTTGTGGGATTGAATAGAATAGGGTTTATAACAGTTTTTTTACGGCGTTTATCATGCGGGTTCAATAATTATTTACTTTTATTCTACAGGTTGTTACAGACGCGGTGATACTATATATGTGAGGTTTGTGTTATGATTTACTTTTTTTGAGTTATATGTCTATATATTTTGGGGCTTATGGGCATTTTTATTGATTTATTTTTTTATTAAACTTTTTTTTTTTTTTTTTTTACTTTTTCCACCATGGGACATGAACAAGCAATCATCTGATTGCTTGATCATGATAATACTCTGCAATACTCATGTATTGAAGGGTATTAGCAGTGTCAGCCTATACACATGCATAGGCTGGCACTGTGCCAGTAAGATGATATCACAGACGCCATCTTACCGGCAGTTCTTGCATGCAACACAGGGGTCCAGATCGGGCCCCTGTGATGCCATAGCGAGAATCTGCGCCCCCCGAAAACGGTTCAGACCCCCAGAGGCATGTTAGATGCCTCGGTCGCGCTGACCGCAGCATTTAACGGGTTAAGCACCCGCGATCGGAGCACACTCCGACCGCGGGTGTTACATTGGGGTGCCGGCTATATGTTATAGCCGGCACCCCGTGTTTCTCAATGCCGGTTCAGCTCAGATCTCAAGCTGAACCAGCATCAGCTCAGCGTCCGATATATCGGACGCAGAGTATGAACCGGTTAATATTCCATGCCGTGTACTGGGAAGCTGGAAAAAAAATTCCAAATGCACCATTTGCTTGTGAGCTTTTGGTTTTTACTGCTTTCACTGTGCGCCCCAAATGACACATCTACTTTACTTTGTGTCTGTACGATTACGGGGATACCAAATTTGTATAGGTTTTATAATGTTTTCATACATTCACTAAAATTAAAACCTGTGCAAAAAAAAAAAAAAAAAAAAAAAAAAATTGCCATCTTCTGGTGCTAATAACTTTTTTATTCTTTGGTGTACGGAACAGTGGTGTCAGTGTTTGCGACTTGATGACATTTTCAATGCTACCATTTTGTATATGTAGAGCGTTTCCAGAGATATTGTCATTTAAAGAAGTGCATAGAAGAACTGCAAAAATTGACCTGGACATTCAGACGTCAATGGTCATCGGTAATGAAGGGGTTAATTAAGCCAGGAGTATCTACAGTATTCAGACTGCTTTAAACTTTGTTTCATTGAAGCCAATAAAATGTTTTTTTCTTATAAGCCGGGAATACCTCGGCTAGGGGGCTGGCTGGCTGGATATATATTGGGAGTCAGAGGGCTAGCTAGCTATAGACTAGCGGGCATGGGCTGGATGGCTATATAGTGGGAGGATTGGCAGGCTGGCTAGCTAAGGCTGAAACCAGCCTTACACAATTATCTGTTTTACATACTGGTGGTTTCAAAAGGAAAGGAAGGAAGTTTGTGAAAACAAAGTCTTGATCCATCAGCAGCAGTAAAATGTTAAGAGTTAACTTTAAAGAACAACTAGCACCAGGATGATTGCATACAGCCCTTATACTGGTGGTAGATGCCCGTTAAGTAGTTTTTTTGAAAGCTTCTATGCAAAGTGCATGGTGACGGAGCTGCAGTATCCAAGACTGGCAAGTACACAGTTGGAAGACAACAGTTGATTTGTGGGATGTGGCTGGTGAAGCTCCCCTACTGATCTCCTAATACTGGCATATCCTAAGGATCCTTATCAAATTTTAGAAAGTCACTAACCCTTTTGCTGCCATGTGATTATAGAAATTTTGTACTACTGGTAGCCAATACAGTATTTACATTCTTGACATTAATATAAAGCGGAAATTCCAACATGTCGCACACAAAGGAAATTTCATGCAATTCGACGCAAAAACGTTTTATTTATTTAAAGATAGATTTTGGTGGCAAGAAATGTGACCTAAGCAGCAAGTAATATACCCGCGTGCTTGCAGCTCAAACATGTCAAATATGTTTAGAGGGTACTTACATCTTTTGCCATGTTACCAAGTATGCAGAATTATGTGAGCCAGATCGCCACCAACTTGACTTCTGAGGGAAAGAAAAAAAAAAAGAAATAAAATATTGTTAAACGGGAACGTGGAGACATATTGAACATTTATTTGTAAATTACAAACTGTTCTATCCACAAATTGGCAAAAAAATAAAAATATCACATTCATTCTGCAATTCCTGTACAGGCAGGGAGGCTAGCAGCTACATGGAGTTTATCACCATAGAAATCCACTAGAAATCCAAAAGTCAACTTTTGGATGCCTGTCAGAGATAAGTGGACATTGTAGGCCATACAACATTTTCCTAGCAGAGTAAAATACTCTTATTACCATTATTGAGGAATATATCAAATTGAGAGCCTCCTCAGAAACTACAAAAAAAAAAAAAAAAACACAGTGCAGCCCAAAATAGCATCACATACTGCATTGTAGTTCAAATAAGACCCCAGAAATGATTAATACACACCCCAGACTAGAAAATGGTTGACACATAGGGCCCCAGACAAGGCAATATTTGTTAAGACAAACCCTAAAGCAATGCATGTCTTTTTCCATCTCATTGTTGATTTTATAATAATTTTCTTATTTTTTAGTGTTTCCTGCCATTCTCATATACATATCACATATGATCTAATGGTTAATTAAATAACAGTATGCAGTGATGTGGGCAGACATGCAGGAAAGATGCACATCGCCTATACCCTGCATGTCTCTGATGTCATGGGATCCCCTGGCATTCAGGTACAAAGTGCTCTGCATGAGGGCTATTTTGAGGGAGCGGCTTTGATGGAGTGCCCTGTTAAAGTTAAGGGCTGTGCGGCCAATGGCATTGTGTGCAGGGTTGCCACACACACACAAATGTAAGTAAGTGAGCAGCAGAAGCTGGACCAGTTCCCCAGCCGCTTCAAGGTGGACCATAGAAAAGGTGGTTTCTTCAACTTTTCAGGCTCAACACCTTCCAGATAGTTTCTTTCATGGCCCAATGTAGTGGCATCATCCAGTAAAAATTATTTGAAGCGAGATACAAAATTGTTGTATCAAGTCATGGAGGTGGAGACAAACACTGAAGTCAAGATCTCTCCACCTCAGAACACTTCCTACACTATGATGGGTATCATACACACAATGTCATGAGATCTGATTAGTGAAGTCTCTGGATAGACATCATTCATCCATTAAAGTGAAGGAAGCATTCTGAGAGCTTGACTTCAGTCTTCCTTGACTTAATTACAACCATTTTACATATCACTTCAAAGCTGATTTTCAGAATAACACCATGCCAAGTCATGAAAGAAACAAGATCTAGGTGGTGTTTAGCTGCTTGGAAACATACTGGTAGTGGTTTATTAGGTCAATGTCTGCCAACGGGTTCCCTTCAACTCCAAACAGATGCATCTAGTCATTTCACAGGAGTATATCCTGTAGTGCCAAATACAGCTGGCATGCTGCCCTAATATGTTTACACTGAGCCCACATTCTCCTTTCCCCATCTACCACAGCAATACTGACTGAGCAACAGGCTACAATCATCTGATGAGTACTTGATGAGAGAATCCTCCCAACACCATAGAGGGAACCTGCCTCCATGTTTTACATAACTCAACTAGCAACAAATTTTGGTAGGGTATGAAAATTTTCTAGAATTACCTCCATAACGTGAAATTATATATAAGAATACATATATCTGGAGAATAGGCAGCACTCCAAAGATAGTAGGGCGTCTTTATTCCATGTAGTGACATTTCGGTGACGCAGCACCTTTTTCAAGCATGCTGTGTCACCATAATGTCATTACATGGAATAAAGACGCCCTGCTTTCACCATCTTTGGAATGCCACCTATTCTTCAGATATTAATTGGGGACCTCTACCAACAGTCGTACGGATTTTGCACCCAAAATTTCGGTGTGCTGCTATCTATAAAGTATAATTTGCAAATAAGTCACTTTTAGAACCTGGAAGGGGTAGGGCCACATAAACCACTCTAATTTTGCGTTCTATGGTGCCTGGAAACTTGCTCGACTCTCCTCTTATAAACCACATTAGTCTTGTGGTTCTGTGAGCTACAGAACCAGAGTTAAATATCCAATTACTGCCTAAAAGCACGCTTCTAGGCAAAGGTGCCGAGGAAGAGTATGAAGTTTTCAGTAATATAGCGTGCCCACACGGCTACGACCGGGCTAACGCTGCGCGTGCTGGAGAGCGGGGAGTGATGAGAGCTGTTCAACCCCTCCATCTTCTATAGAGAAAAGCACTGATGTAGACATATGGTCCTTTAGAAACAAGACTGTGTCCTTGGATACGACCTCCCCTGCTGGAGTGATTGCGTAAAGAAACAAGGTTTTTATATATGAAATGTCTGGGGTTACTGCAGGTCCCACAGCCGTCTACTCGTAATGACCACAGAATCCAGGAGGTCAGACATGGGTCAATAGCGCATGTCTGGCCACTGCTGCCAGAGTGTGGGGTGGTCATATCCGAGGAAGCTATCTCGTTTCTAAGGGACATAATGGCTACATTTATGAGAAACTATCTTCACATGGGAACATTTTTTAATAACATCCAATTGAAGAAATGCCGCTCACAGTATACAGCCTCCTGTCGCCGTACAGGATCAGGCTGTCACTTAGACAGCCAGATCCTGCTGATGGCACAGTGTGCATGATGGTACAAGTGACAATTTGCCAGACTTTAAATCCACTGATATAGATGACATACAGTTCATTGTTGGGGGCATTTAGAATGTAGGTGGATGACTGCAGACTGCTGTTTGTAAGACGAGATAAAAATTGGGTAAATACCTTTTATTGTTAATTTCCCCCCCCTCCCCAGGTGCAGGCTTTCAGGGGGTACAATTGTTCAGATTTGTACCTGCAGTGATGTAAATACAGAACAGGAGTATTTTCCCCATTCTTCATTTTCCAACAAAACAAGAGCGATGAAAAAAAGGCCACTATCCAATCTCCTTATATGTCTTGAATGCAGATGTATATGTCCTGAGACGGCACAAAAATTCTCTAGCCTGAGGCTAGAGAAAGCGCCAGACGGCGTGAAATGGCTGTAGCCTTATCTAATCCCCTGCTCCTACCTATATCCTGACTGGGCTATTATGTCGGACATATTTTACCCTGTGATAAAATAAAGAAGACTTTCTATTGGCGAGTGTTGCAATCTTTCTTTACCTTTTGTACCCATTTTTCATTTTCACAGAGCCGCACGATGCCCAGTTGCCAGACTAAGCGCCTCAAAGTATGATGCATATGCTTTGTCTAACATCAAGTATGTTGGAGTCATACAAATCAACTCCAAGGGGCTGCACTAGTAACCAGCAACCTGGATGCACCAACCACTTAGAGATAAAATACTGCATTCAGAAACTAACGCAGAGCCCGCCCAGACAAGTAATAACGGCCACAGAGCAGACCCCACTACTAACACTACTACTGGAGAGACCCCAGGAGCACAACAACACTAGTACTCTTCTACCCCCCTATGCCACATGGGAGCTTCTTCTATGCACCCTGCACCACTGTGAGTAAAGGTCATCTATATTTTACACACCTCCCCACGGTCCTCTGCTCCAGATGCCACTTTGATATGGGTCCTGATGCCGGCATCAGAAGCATCAGTACACAAAGCAGAGTAGGAACTGAAAGTGTTGAGGACTTGTCAGATGTACTCATCGCTACCCAGGCTCCGGCACCAATGAAATGGCTTCGGTCATTGTAGCGCTCATTGTACCTGTGCCAGGTAGCGGGGACGGCCTGTGGATTATGCACCTATTAGGCAGTGGAACTTACATAAGGTCCCTAATTAAATACATAAGAGCTTTGTTGCCTAAAGTGTTCCAAATTGCAGCCCAATTTATTTATTTTTTTTAAAGTATAAAATTAACACAACGCATGTGCTGTAGGTATAGCGTATGCAGAATAAATGTGTGGTGCACTAAGCAGGCTTCACTGACACAATGTGCAGCCGCCAAGAGCAAAGGAGATGAGTGCGCTGCACATTATCTTTTTAGCACAGATCAAAGAACACTAAACCACTGGTCATATAAGGACCTGTAGTTGCTTTTGTGTCCCAAATTGCCCAAACAGGATCTCTAACTCGTGACTGATGCCCTTTCCATTTTGTGTTAGTTTTTTGCTCCCCTCCTTTCAAAAACAACTTTTATTATTCCATGTACAGAGCAGTATGAAGACTTGTTTTCTGTGTAACAAATCATACTTCCAAATATCAATAGGTTAAAAAAAAACAAAAAAACAAAACAACATTTGTGCCATTTCTTGCAGGTTCTGGTTTTACGGATTTCCCTGTGTGTTCCAAATTACTATTATTTTACCAATAATCTTTTTATACTTTGGTGTCCAGAGCTACGTATGTTTTTTTTTTAGGAAGTACAAGCAGATGTTTTTTTTGTTGCCACCATTTGAGGACTGTTCAACTTTTTGCTCAGGTTTTCTAAAAATGTTTATGTATACCGAAATAGCAGAAAATGTTGTGTTTTGGATATTTCTGCCATCTTCCTTTCTATGGTTGACCACCGGGAATAATCATTTTTTTAATAGAATGAGCAATTAGTATTTTAGAACATTGGGATTTACAACATGTCTATTTATATGAGTTTTAAGCAACCAGGTTGATTTTAAACTTTTTTTGTTGTACTATATTTTTGTATTTCAACCCTAGGGGGCCTGATGAACATATAGATGATGCTGTTGACCTGCAATTTTGCCTCTGTTCCATTGTTACAGACGGTGTTAAATGACAGGCCACAGAGTCTTGGACGGACTACCCAGCTATTATGGGAAGTGCTCATTACCACCACCACCAAGAGGGACAATACATTGAAATATGGCGCCGTCCATGCCTGACCATTTAAACACCCTCTATTAGCGACAGCATTATGCAGTAAAGTCTCGCTATTCATGGAAAGGGCTCAGCCCATGACCACTCCCCACAATATAAATATTCCAACATGTGTCATTATAGGAAATCTAAACCAAACATATCTCCTTGTTGCCGTTTGTACTCCGATGCAAGACCTTTTCTAAATTAGCCATAAAACCTTCGTATTTCTGCCCAAATCACTTTTTAAATTATGCAAATTAACCCCAGGTGCCCGTTGCTGTCAAACAGACGGCACAGAGTGCTGTGTAATCTACCCACTTCCTCCCATTCCGCAGTTCCAGAGGACCGTTGACATCACCTGCCTTTTGAGAACTCCCTATACCTTTGTCACCCATACTGCGATAGCCATTGACAACACCCAGCTTCCGAGAACTCCAGCACATACACGCCAGGCACCCTCTGTCACGCAGCCGGCTGCTTTTCTGTGGAGACTTTGCCGAGAGCAGCCGACTGCGCGACAGGGGGTGCCTGGAGTTCTCAGATGCGGGGTGGTGTCAATGGCTTTCAAGAACTACGGTGTGGGAGAGAGTGGGTAGATTACAAAGCATGCAGGATATGTGGACAATTACAAATAGTGGGAGCATCCAGGATAAATTCGCATAACTTAAAAAGCGATTTTTGGTAGAAAAGTTTTGGCCAATCAAGATAAGATCGTCCATCAGGGTACAAACATCGACAAGGAAAGCTTGGTTTAAATAGTGATTTTTAAGCTGTACATTTTTACTTTTCCATTTAAAGACCAAGTTTTCTACAGTATAAAGTGTAGTTCTCAGTAGCACAATTTAATATTCTCTGCATTACAAAAATAGGGGAAAACCCCAAAATGTTGTGGTATTGGACATAGGCAGTTACATCACATTCTTATAGGTTTGTTTTCACCCCTTAACGACACGCCGTCGGGTGTGGGTACATGGAGAGCACTCAGGGGCTGAGCCCTCTTCATAGCCGGTAAGTCTTTGCTGCATGTTGCAGAAAAGACTTACCAGTAACACCCGCAATCGCTGCTAGCAACGTTCGCGGGTGTTATCGTTTACACATGCAATTTGCACATTGTAATGAATGAGGTGGAAAATCCCCATATACTGCCATACTGTAGTATGCCAGTGTATGGTAGGATCGATCGGCTTATACTCGGGTCGGCTTATACTCGAGTATATACAGTATTTCCGTAATCGTGGCGACCCATAGAATAAAAATAATATACTATTTTTATGGTATGGTTAACGGCCCAAAAAAAAGTTAATAAAATCTCACCAATTAGCTATAGATGCCCCAAAATTACGTACCAGAAAAGTGCATCTCATGTGGCAAAAGAAATAAGCCCCTATAGGTCCACAATAAAAAAACAAAAAAAATTATAGCCTGTACAATGTGACATAGCAAATCTGATCTGGATGGCGCCTCCTTCCCTTCTATGCCTGTCCGTGCGCCCGTAGAGCAGGTTACCACCACATATGGGGTATCCGTGTACTCGGGAGGAATTGGGTATCAAACTTTGTGGAGCCTTTTTTTATTTAATCCATTTTAAATGTTTAATTTTCCACCCAAAATGAGTGTATTGTGAAAAAATATTACAATTTGCAGACCATACCTCCATTTTGTTTTAACCCCTATAAAAAATCTAAAGGGTTAACAAACTTCTTAAAAGTGGTTTTTCATACGTTGAGGGGTGTAGTTTCCATAATGGGGTAATTTACGAGTCTCGCTATTATTTAGGCCTCTCGGTGTCAATTAGAAGTTGAGCAGGTCCATCTAAATACGGGTTCTGGTGATTTTACAAAAAATGTGAAAAATGGGACCCAAATTCTGAGCCTCATAACATTCTAGTAAAATATATGGAATCTTAAAAAACCATGCCAACATAAAGCAGACATTTGGGAAATGTAAGCTATGAATTTATTTGGGTGCTATGACTATCTGCATCAAAAGTAGAGAATTTAGAACGTTGAAAATAAAGAATTTTTCAAAATTTTTGCCAAATTTAGTTTTTTTCATAACTAGAAGCAAAATCCACTTTTTTTGCCGTGAAGTCCCAACATGGCTTTTTAAGCAGTAACTTATTTCTACCTGTTCTTCCACATCTTTCAATCGTATCAGCCCCCTGAGGCCACCAATTCAGTTGAAAGAAGGAGGACAAATTCAGACTATCATTGTAGCTACTCTCCAGGGTCTCTCTGTACAGGAAGAATGGTGGGTCCAGCAGGATGACCTCCAAAGATATCAAAGTTCTGTCAGCACCTTCTCACTTTTCCCGCAGTTCCTAACAGCCAATTAAGTGTGACTTTAAAATAGTTGCCTGGGGCTGCAGGAAAATTTGGTGGATTTGGTCATACTTGGTGAACCTTGCTCTGGGGCAATGGTCTGAGTGCCCACAGAAATGGCTCCGAGTGCCACTTCTGGCACCCGTGTCATAGGTTCGCCACCACTGACATAGAGGGTGTAGACACTAGAGATTCAATATTGGCAAATGATATAATGCTGTGTAAAGTAACTAATACCAAGGCCGACAGTATAATATTACAGAGGGATTTGTGGAAGCTTGGGGAATGGGCGGAGAAATGGCTAATGAAGTATAATGTAGATAAGTGTAAGGTTATAACAAACCTTGTAACAAAAGTTATAATTATGTTAAACAGTCAAATTACAAAATTTCAACAGAAAAAAACTTGGGGGTATTGGTGGATGGTAATCTTAATTTTAGTGACCAGAGCCAAGCAGCTCCTAATAAACTAAATAAAATTATGGGATGTATCAAGAGAAGAATATTCTCTTATCTCACGATAAAGACATAGTTTTGCCCTTATAGAAATCCCTGGTCAGACCACACATGGAATATTGTGTTCAGTTTTGGCCACCATTGTATAAAAAGGACATAGTAGAACCGGAACGGGTGCAGAGGAGAGCAACCAGGATTATTAGGGGAATGGGCGGACTAGAATACAAGGACAGATTACAAAATCAGCAGCTTTTTTATACCTTTGCCTATAGCCAGGACAAGGAGACATTTATCTAAACCTAGAGGAGAGGTGATCCTACCATCGCCAAAGACAAAGGTTCTTTACTGTAAGAGCAGTGAGACTATGGACCTCCCTGCCGCAGGAGGTTGTTATGGCGGACTCTGTACATGTTCAGGAGACGCCTAATCATGGGGAAAAAAATGTAATTTTATAGTTTGGTCTTGAAGGACCTGTGTCTTTTTCAATCCTTATTTACATCACTAGTTGTGGCCTAAAGACAGGCAGACAAATCTGTTTAAGTATTTTTAATAAAATATAGGAGTATATAAAGCAAATCATATAATATACTTCTTGGTTTCCTTTTTACATTTTTATGTTTATTGTACTTAACTCCCCCTAGTGGTGGCTGCAGGAAAAGAGTCTCCAACTCCAAGGAGGATGTATTAAAGGACACCTGTCATCAGGTCTGTGTCAATATTTCTTTTTTTTTTTTTTTTTTTAAGTATTTTTTTATTTATTTTAACAAAACAATAAAGTTACATACAGTAATTTGTGTTGCAACCTAACAACATACTTGATTGCATAGTGATCAATGGACATATATTTTGAACATTACAAATGAGTTGATCACTTAGTCGTCCATTAGGTAGATCTTTATTAATGTTCCGCTAAATTTGGGTTATCTGGAATGGGTCCATCCAGTTATCCTTCCATCACCTCTACCTGTTGGAGCAGCTCACAATGATCCCATCCCAGCCTTTATCTAGTTATTTCATACATTAATCATTATAAAATCATATTTTCTTTATTATGTAAATGTCACATGGTCAGAGGCAGTGATGTCATCCCTGTTACCCCTCCCCTCTTCTCCCCCTGCTCATGTCTGTGTGTAATGTATAGTAAAGCATGGCTAGTGTGTGTGCTGCATCTGCTGACATGCTGCATCTGCTGACATGCTGCATCCTCCTAATACACACAGACACAGACATCAGCTACACATGAATCTGACATGTTCTGCTATAACATGGCTGCATCCTGGAGCTGTTGTATCTCTCCTATGAACACACAGGCTGCAGGGGGCGCCAGCACCAGGAGGCACATCATTATACAACCTTACACCAATATGCAGGCTGCCAGTCAAGCACTGGGGGGTGGCTGTGCCTCCCACTCATGAATAAGCTGGAAAGCTTGAATATGCTAATGACCCGGCGGTCGTGTGAGGCTGGTGTCCTTTCTATAGATATGTGCATTTTTACTAAACGTTTGTGAGTAGTATTTAATTTTATTAAAGCATTTTATGGAGACATTGTACACGATTGGAGTGCGTGTTTCTTCTAGTGGTCCGCTGTGGTGAACGGTGGTAACAATAGGAGCAACGAAAACTGCATCCACGTGGGTCTGTACAGTAGGCTATTCTTATCTGGAGAATCTGTGGATTTGTGCTGTGAGCAGAACGGAGGACAAACGAGAACAATTATTGTGAACGTTTGGAGTGAAAACCTCCGGTCAGATAAGAAATCTATATATTTTTATTTCTATCTCTTTATATTTTAACATTGGGACTTCTGGATCAGTCCTGGACCGTTGTTTTAGCTCCAAGAGGGTTAAAGTTTAAGAGTGCAGCACTACACCCAAAGAGTTGAATGTTGCTAGTTGTGTGGATAGTCCTATATCACTTAATAAGATCTATTAACATTTTAGCTCATTCTGATGCTAGATGCCTGAAACGTGGTATGGACACCACCACCTTACTACACATGTTGTGGTCTTGCCCAGGGCTAAAGTAGTTTTGGTGTATGGTGACCACTCTCTCTGTATTTTTATTTTTAGGCACGTCTTATATATATGGCTTGGTAAGAAAACAAAGTATGAGGCTAAATTTGATTGGTTAGTGAACATGGAGAGGGGCATATTCCGTAAAAGAGGGGCTTCATCCAAGTTTGACAAAATCTATGCATTATAGATTGACACCAAAGTCTGGCCTCGGGAAACTACACTATAGAATGGGTACGGTCTAACAGTATTGCCAAATGCTGGCCTGCTGAGGTGCAGGATTCCCTAGGAATCATGGGGGATGCCTTATTTACAGTACTACTACTTTTTTGGTTACTGTTGGCTAGAACAGGATTCTTGCAAATGGACACAACTATCCTTTTTCCTTTTTATTTGTTGGCGATACATTGCAGAAGCGAAAGAACATTTCTTATGGGTAAGATGGGTTTGCTTTTGTGTTGTTTTTTTTCCCCTTTTTAGGTTTGAAAAAAATGTTTAATAAAATAAACAATAAAAAAACCAACTGCTTAGTTATTAGCTTTTCATTGATTAATTTACCTGAATTTTGAATGTCACTGCCAAACACTGACTTGGGTGCCAACGTGCGTTTTTTTTTTCAATTTTTCCACATTTGGAATTTTTTTTCAGCTTTGCAGTACACGGCATGTTAAAATAAATAACAATACGGGAAAGTAAAATTTGTTACGCACAAAATAAGCCCTCACACAGGTCTGTACACGTAAAAATGAAAAGTTATGGATTTCTGAAGGTGGAGAGCGAGAAATGAGCGAAAAAACCCTGCGTCCTTAAGGGGTTAAACTAATGTAGACCCTCTAATGTACTGCAGCAAAAAGTGGGTGTCAGCTGTATTATACAGCTGACACCTGGCATACATCTCCCGTAGCACCAGGACGTAATAGCCCCAATACCCATATAACACAACTGTCCAGTATGGAAAGGCCTCTGCTCATGAGCCCTCTCTGTACAGGTATAACAACAATAACATGGCTTACAGAAAAACACTAAGGGACATGTATCTTTATTTTGATCCGTTTTCTGTTTAATTTTTTCCAGGTTTTTAGGACTTTTTGTTATATTCTTTTGTGGTTGCCCGAGAGAGTTGCAAAAAAATTAGGAGCCGGGCTTTTTTTTTTTTTTTTTAAATTTAACGTGAACTCACCTCCCCCACTGATCCAGGTCCCCAATTGTTTAAAGGGGTGCAAATCAGACGGTCCACAGCGTAGAAGATCGGGAGCAACAGAGGCGGCAAGTACAAGTTTTTTTTTTTAAGCCCGCCATAGCCTGGCTCAATTTATTGGAACTCTGGGACAACCCCTTCAAGATGTTACGGTAAAGTAAAATCTGAAATACCTCTCAAAAAAAAAAAGTCATGACATGTCAAAACTGACGTATCAATTTCAGAAGAAATCCCGCTATTTGAATAATAGAATAGAATTCTATTATTCAAGCGATGCGCAGCCGTAACACCAGCGCGAAGGTATAGAGAGGAGTAGTTACTTGTCTAATAAAAACAAACTCCTTTTACACCACAAAAGCCCTCCAGGAGGTAGCCTGACTGCCATTAGGTACCAAGATGAGATCCTCAGACCCCTTGTGAGACCGTATGCTGGTGTGGTTGGCCCAATGTAGGGCAATGCTAGACCTCATGTCCCTGGAGTGTGTCAGCAGTTCCTGCAAGATGAAGGCATTGAAGCTATGGACTGGCATGCTCCATTCCCAGACTTTAATACGAGTGAGCACATCTGGACCATCATGTCTCACTCCATACACCGTCAAGTTGCATCACAGACTGTCCAGGAGTTGGCGAATGCTTTAGTTCAGGTCTCTGAGAAGATCACTCAGGAGACCATCCGCAACCTCATCAGGAGCATGCCGAGGCATTGTATGGAGGTCATACAGGCATATGGAGGTCACACAATGCTAAGCCTTATTTTGACTTGATTTTCGCATCAAAGTTGGATCAACCATTAGTGTGTTTTATCACTTGAATTTTGTGGGCGACTCCAAATGCAGACCTCCGTTGGTTAATACATTTGATTTCCATTTATCTTTTGATTTGGTTGTCAGCACATTCAGCTATGTACAGCACAAAGTACTGAATGAGCATATTTCATGCAGATCTAGGATGTGTTATTTGAGAGTACCTTTTATTTTGTGAGCAGTGTATATATACACATTATTGCAAAAGGGCTCACAGGCATTTAAGTCAGCCACAGGAAAGGTAGCTTCTCACAGGCCTGTCATTACAATGATCTCTAAGTGAATGCCTGAGAAACGCTGTAATAGAAGGTTAGTACACTGAAAATACAGATGTATCCTAGTATATTTTATGAGCCCTCTACATAAAGAGAAGGTTTCTGCCAATAAATGTGATGCTTGGTCCAGTTAATCTTTCAACCCAAGCACGGCACCTAAATTGTGGTGGTAGATGTCCACCCATATATTAAAACCAAACACTTTTTCCTAGCCTCCAGTATACTGCACAGCATATTAAATGGTGCAACTAGGAAGTACAATGTACCCCAGAGATACTTCTCATAAATAGGCACTAAAATCCCTAAAAACTCCTCATATATGCCCTAAAATTGTTATACTTGCACCAGAAGACTAAGGCTTCATGCACACAAAGGTGTAATGGTGCATTGTTCTTAGCCTTTTTTTGTGGCCAACACAAAGACCCATTACTCTGTATGGGTGGGCCAGCTGCCCCGGTCACAAATTATAGAGCAGGTCCTTTACTTGTCCATATTTGCAGCTCAGGGAGTCATTTTCTACTGACATCAATGTATTCTCATTCCACTGTTTGCAACCCGCAGTGCACCTGTGTGTGTGCGAGGCCGAACATTAAGAAGGCTGTAAGTATTTACAAATGGTAAGCGCCATACTATACCGACTCAGTTGTGAACAAGGCCTACAGCAAGCTCCACTTGCTACACATACTATATCGGTAGAGCTATACGGGGAATGAGATATGACATGAACAAATAGGGAACTCATACAAGAAGAAATAAGTAGGATTGAACCAAAATGATGCAACTACATAGCTAAAATACTACCAAAGACATCACACTTGTGTTCATAATGCGATCCCTTCAGTATAGTGTAGCACACCCCATACTAAGAACCACAGGAGGCCTTACAAGCACTCACAAGGAAACAATACATACAACACTTCCCTTATCCATGCATAGCTGCAGAATGCCACCCTGGCACAGTTAAGCCCCTCTTGCACTGGCACCTGCACCTCCGGCTAATAAAGTACGCAGCACTGGAGGTCACTCCAGGTCAAGGGATTGGGGATCTGCTCCATTCCCCTCCCAACTATCCACCCCCAAAATAAGCTGAAGACACTTACAGAAGAGGATCAGGCTTACACCTGAGAGGAAGAGGGTTAACAGAAAGATACAAGCACCATGTGCTGCAACCAGGCATGGGCACAGATGGGGTGAAGCCTCAGTGTCTGCCCCTCACTTTCATACTCTGGAATACCAAGCATACAGGAGGAAGAGGAGGTCTAAGAAGTGAGGCCAACAGGAAACTAAGCACAGAGGCCTGAAGTGTGGGGGCCCTGCAGCTTCTCCACCCACAGAGTCCAACAGAGGAGCCCCATGCCCTGCACACGACCCCAACACCCCAGGCTGCAGAGCAGGCAGCCATCTTAGCCAACAAACACAAAACTGGCAGCTGCCCCGGTGCCAGGCTGTGTCACGGAGCAGTAGGCCTCTGCCTCCGCGGCGGGGAGAAACAGGTCCCCATCCCGGCCTCCAGGGCCCCGGCTCGTACACATTGGCCCCAGCTATGCCCTAGGCAGCTCACCGTGTCCAGAGCTCAGGCCTCATGCAGGACACCAACCTCCTGATAGGCCACACGCTCCAGGTCCGTCAGCGGAGGGGCTCTGGGACAGCGAGGGGAGCAGCGCGGTTCATGTGAGAGGAGGCGGAGGAGAGACACCAAGTGCCGGGTGCGCACAGCACAACAGAGCGCCTGAGGCTCCGGGGCCTAGGCCTGTGTCTGCGGGAGTGCAGCTGCTCACGGGGAGAGGGTGACAGGAGCGGCCGGGAGCAGGGCGCGGGGATGCAGCATCCTCACGAGTACGAGGCTGCGCCCTACTTATCACCACAGCTCGCGGCGGGCCCCTCACCCCCGTTCACACTGTGGCCACACACGGTATCCGCGCACCCTGCCGCTCTCCCTCAATGCACCGGCCGTCAGGGGCTCGGAGCCGGTGGCCTCGTCCCCTTATGTCTGCGCACTGCCTCCTTCCTCCAGGCCCGTCTCCTCTTCCTCCTCTCGCTGTATCCTCCCTTCCCGTCACCTCAAACAAAAAACCGAGCTTGGCGGCGTCTGGCCGACTTGCACGCTGATTGGCTGGAAAGGGCTACGCGTCAGGCAACGTAACTCCGCCCCGCGCCGGCTCCGGTGAGCAGTTCTCCATTCTGTTTGGGTAGAATTGCAGCTGGGAGTGACGTCACGACGAGTTCCGATTCTCTGCACGCTGATTGGCTCCTCTGAGCGTCAATGAGAGGGAAGAGGTGTGTTTACAAGAACTCGTGCACGGGTTCGTGACGTCACTAACTGCCTGAAATATTTACCCGGCGCAGCTCCAGCTTTTCCTGATTGGCTGGAATTACAGCGCGAGGCGCCGTGCTCTGAGCACCTGCTGCTACCTGCGGCCACGGAACTAGTGACTGTTCCTTCTACTACAGGAGTGAAAAAGCAGCTAATAATAAAACATACACCCCTCTGTTCCCGCGCCAGCTGCCAGGGTCATGGCCCTTTAGCTCCCATAAATGACAGGTCACCGCTATCCCACGCCGTCCGGGCAGTGATTGGCTGCAGGGGAGACCCGCCCCCAGAGAGCCAGCGTATAACCTACAGCTAGGTGAGGGAAAGTGGACAGCAGCGCTGGAATGGAGGGGTTCTCAGCAATGCTGCACATGGCAGATCTTTAATTAGAAAGGGACGGCCAGACAGCTGTATTCAGGCCATAAATAGTAGTCTGTGTGTTATCTCAAAGGGATTTATGGAGGTCTCCCCTACTGTACTGGACAGTCTGTATGTAAATCATAGACTAGAGAACCCAAGCTCAGATACAGCTGCATCAGGAGGAGTAAGGCCGGTGGGACACGTGGCGTTTTGCACACGTTTTTGAGCAGTTTTGAAGCAGTCTGTTTTTGACCCGTTTTAATTAGGATAATTGGAAAGCTGGTCAAAAACGCATGCGTTTTTTAACGGACTGCTTAAAAAGGGCCCAAAAACTGGTTCAAAACGCCACTTATGCGGTCGGCCTTAGGGTGGTGGCACGTGTCGTTTTTAGGCCGTTTTTTAAGCAGTCCATTAAAAAACGCATGCGTTTTTGACCATTTTCCAATGACTACTTAAAAACGGGTTCAAAACGCCACTTGTGCCACCACCCTGAGGGCACTTTCACACAGTGCATTGCATTGCGTTTTTTGATGCATTTTTGACACATTTCAAAGGCTTCAGCCTTGAGCACATGCTGAGGTTACATTGTGCAGTTGAAACCAGTGTAACCAATGCTGAGGCCTTTGCAACACGTTGAAAACGCATCAAAAAAATGTGACACAATGCATGATGTGAATGCGTTTGGTCACGCTCTGCGTTTTCAAGCACAGTGCAATGGAGTGTGGCTCGGGCAAAATACATTTGCAGTGAAACTTATGTGATTGGTGAACATAAATCATAGCTGCGCAAGCACAGAGTGTGACCTCACCCTGAGGGCACGTTCACACGCTGTGTTTTGTCCTGCGTTTTCATTGCATTTGAAATGCATTACAACAGCTGAGGAGAGGCGATTTGCCTAATTACAATACTGTTTACATTTGTTAACGAGATGTTAACACATGCGTTATTATGGCATTTACAATGCGTTTTGTAAACTGAAACGTTAACAGTAATGTAATTAGGCAAAATCACCTCATCCCAGCTGTGGTAATGCTTTTTAAAAGCAATGGAAAACGAAACGTGTGAAACTGCCCGAAGTGGTACAGCCACACGTTCGAATTCTTGGACCATTTTTAACCCCTTAACGCCAAAGCCACTTTTCACCTTCCTGACACAGCCCATTTTTTTCAAATCTGCCCTGAGTCACTATAAGTGGTTATAACTTCGGAACGCTTTAACTTATCCAAGTGATTTTAAAAATGTTTTCTCGTGACACTTTGTACTTCATGTTAGTTGAAACATTTTGGTGGTATGTGTTGCGTTTATTTATGAAAAAATCATAAATCTTTGGAAAAATTCTCGCTTTTCGAACTTCAAAATGTTCTACTTTTTCCACACATAGACATTTAGTGAATGTTAGTTATTATGTGGACATGGTTTTTTTATGCATCCTCTCATTTTTGTAAGCTGTTATGGGGCTTTGAACGTTAGGTGCAATTTTTCACATTTTCATAAAAACCGCAAAATCCTGCTATTGAGGGACCTGCTCAGGTTTCATGTCACTTTGAGAGGCCTAAATAAAAGTAAAACCCCATAAATTACCCCATTATAGAAACTACACCTCTCAACGTACGTAAAACAACTTTTATGAAGTTTGTTAACCCTTCAATTGTTTTACAGGGGTTAAAACAAAATCGGATGCAATTTTGAAAGTAACATTTTTTTGGCTTCATTATTGTGTTTTTCAAAAAATGTACAAATTCTCAGTGGATAAAATACCAAAACACTCAAAGTTTGATACCCAATCCCTCCCGCGTATAACAATACCCCATATGTGGTGGTAACCTGCTGTATGGAAACACGCCAGGGCATCGAAGGGAAGCTGCGCCATTCAGAGCAGATTATGCATTGTCACTTTTTATTGGCTATACAATCTTTATTTTTTTGGCAATTTTTATCTTTATTCTATAGATCACTGCGATTATGGTGATACTCCATTTATATAGGTTTTCCATTTATTTTTACATCATTACTGGAAAAAACTAATATATAGAGGAAATCTCATTTGTTTTTGCATTGCCATCTTTTCAGAGACGTAACTGTAAAATTTTTTGGTTGACAGAGCTAGTTTAGGGCTTATTTTTTACGTGTTGAGTTGTCCTTTCAAGTGGTACCATTTTGCGCACATAACTTTTTTTATCACTTTTTAGAACAATTTTGTGAAGAGATTTTATGAAAAATTTACAGTTTTGGCAAGTTTTTCGGGTTTTGTTTTTACGGCGTTCCCCTAAACGGGGAACGCCGGCACCATTGAGTGCTCTTTGCAGGTGGACATACTGTGTGGACATAAACCAGGGTCGCCAGTCGTTGTTTTCATGTACATTATATGTTTTAAGGGATTTTAATTGTATGTCTGATTGTTTCTCTGTTTGGATCTAAATAAAATTGATATTGTATTGTGATAGATGAGCTTTATTGGTGCATCTTGTCTTCTTGTTGGTTTGCTGAACTTTGGAACGCTTTAACATATCCAAGTGATATTAAAATTGTTTTCTCGTGACACTTTGTACTTCATGTTAGTTGAAAATTTTTGGTGAAAATTTGGAAAAATTCTTGATTTTTGAACTTCAAAATGTTCTACTTTTCCCATACATAGTCATAACTGCAAAAATACTTAATAACTAACATTCACTAAATGTCTACTTTATGCCTCCGTGGTTTTTTATGCATACTCTTATTTTTGTAGGCTGTTATGAGGCTTTGAAGTTAGGTGCGATTTTTCACATTTTCATAAAAACCACAAAATCCTGCTTTTGAGGGACCTGCTTAGGTTTCAAATCACTTTGAGAGACCTAAGTAAAAGTAAAACCCCATAAATTACCCCATTATAGAAACTACACCCCTCAACGTACGTAAAACAACTTTTATGAAGTTTGGTAACCCTTTAATTGTTTTACAGGGGTTAAAACAAAATCAGATGCAATTTTGAAAGTAAAATTTTTTTGGCTAAATGTGTTTTTCAAAAAATTTACAAATTCTTAGTGGATAAAATACCAAAACGCTCCACAAAATGTGATACCCAATCCCTACCGCGTATAACAATACGCCATATGTGGTGGTAATTATGCATTGTCACTTTTTATTGGCTATACAATCTTTATTTTTTTGGCAATTTGGACATATAAGGGCTTATTTTTTGCAACATGAGATGCACTTTACAAATACTTCATTTTAGTGGGTCACTAGCTTATTGATGAGATTTTATTAACTCTTGAATGTATGGGTGAAAAGAAAATTGTCATCGGATAGGGAGGTAAGCGGCACAGGGGATCCGATCCATAGGGGGAAGACCCTTACACGCCGCAGTCATGCTTGACCACGAAGTGTAAGGGGTTAACACTCGCGATCGGAGTCAGCCCCGATCGCGGGTGTTAACGCACTGAGAGCTGTGATATACAGCTGACAGCCGCTGCCCCTGGTGCCGGCTCCGTTTATGAGCCGATACCAGAAACAGGACGTTATAGCGCGTCCCTGTGCGGGAAGTATCTATCCGCAGGGACGTACTATAACGTCCAAGTGCGCCTAGTGGTTAAGATGTGGCAAAATCCAACATGTTTGTTTGTTTACATATTTTTATTAGTGTTCTAGAGAGTGATTTGAACTTTTAGCTTTTTGTATATATTTTTTTCAACATTTTATATTTTTCCCCACTATTTCCAGACCCCCTGGGGAAGAACCTATGGCTTGGGTGCCAGAGGCTGCTTCACTGTAGGTAATCAGGCCGTCGGGGATCCGATCCGTAGGGGGAAGACCCTTACACGCTGCGGTCATGCTTGACAGCGACGTGTAAGGGGGTAACACTCGCGATCAGAGTCAGCCCCGATCGCGGGTGTTAACGCGCTGTCAGCCGCTGCTCCTGGTGCCGGCTCCTTTGTGAGCCGATACCAGAAACACGTCCAAGTGCGCCCAGGGGTTAAGATGTGGCAAAATCCAACATGTTTGTTTGTTTATTTTTATTAGTGTTCTAGAAAGTGATTTAAACTTTTAGCTTTTTGTATATATTTTTTTCAACATTTAATTTTTTTCCCCTGGGGAAGAACCAATGGCTTGGGTGCCAGAGGCTGCTTCACTGTAGGTAATCAGGCCGTCTTATTCAAATATATTAAGTATGAGGTAATCATTTTTTTTTGGGGTCATACACCATACACAGTAAAAATAACTATATTATCGGTCTTATTTCATATAGATCACACTATGAGCGAGTTAGTGATGGGGTCGATACTGTCCATTATTATATAGGTTTCCTCATTTAACTTTGTACATCTAATTTACACTGGAAAAAACTAATACTAGAGGAAAATCTCCTCTTGTTTAATTCGCAATTGCAATCTTTGTCAGAGACTAGACTGTAAAAAAAAGTTTTTTGTTTGCAAGACTAGTTTAGGGCTTATGGAGGTTTTTACGTGTTGAGTTTTGTCCTGTCTACAAGTGTACCATTTTGTGCACATAACTTTTGTACAACACTTTTTAGAACAGTTTTGTGAAGATCCTTTTATGAATACCATGTAACATTTCTTGGCAAGTTTTTCGTGTTGTGTTTTTCTTTCGTGTTTTGTTTTTACGACGGGCAGTTCCCCGTTGTAGCGGGAATTAGCTTAATTTAATTAATTATTTTCATAAAAATGTTTTTATTATTCAATGTTTTTAAAAACTTTTTTTTATTGTTACTCGTTTTACAGGTTGGCTTGAACAAGCGATCCACTGATTGCTTGTTCAAGCTCTTCTTCACCTTACACAGTGTAATACGTATGTATTACACTGTGTAATGTAACACACTGAGCATGCTGCTCAGGACCCGGCTCCTGGAAGAAGATCGCGCAGCCCCGAGACACTGGCATTCCCAGGGCTGCGATCGGAGCAGCGGACCCCCCCCCCCCCTCGTAAGCGCCGCAGGAGGGTCCGATTCTTGTTAAATGCCCCTAACACAACGCGTTCAGCGCAACTGTGGCGTGTTAGGGGTTAACACCCGCGATCAAAGAAATCTCTGATCACGTGTGTTAGAGGCGGGTGTCGGCTATAATATATAGCAGAAACCCGCAGTTTGACGTAATAGTACTGCAAATTGCGGGAATTGCGTAATGCAGTACAAAAAAGAGCTGCGGTGTATTTTCTGGTATATAATTAACCCTAACACAGACCACGTTGCACTGAGCGGTGCGTGTTAGGGGCATTTAACAAGAATCGGACCCTGACGCCTACGAGGGGGGGGGGGGGTCCGGCGTAAGTGCTCCCGATCGACGCAAGCCTGGGAATTGCCAGTGTTCGAGGGAGCGCGATCTTTCTTCAGGAAGCAGCGGGATCCTGAGCAGGCATGCTCACGTGTTCAGTACACAGTGTAATACTACGTATTCCCACCCACTTGTTGTTATGTAGAAGAAGAGCTGAAACAACGCAATCAGTGGACGCTTTTTTTCAAGCCAACCTGTAAAAGAGTAAAATAAAAACAGTATTTAAAAACTTGATAATAAAAACATTATTTATGAAAGAATTAATTAAATAAGTTAATTCCCCTAAACGGGGAACTGCCGTCGTAAACAAAACACAGAAAAACACACCGAAAAACTGCCAAGAAAGTTACATTATTCATAAAAGACTCTTCACAAAAAACTGTTCTAAAAAAGTGTGTAAAAAGTGATGTGCGACAAACATGGTACCACTTGAGACAGGACCAAACTCAACACGTAAAACCCATAAGCCCTAAACTAGCTCTTCAAACAAAAAAACTTTTTTACAGTTAGTCTTGAAAGATTGCAATTGCCATTAAACAACGGGAGATTTTCCTATATATTAGTTTTTCCAGTACTAGATGTAAAAAGTTAAATGAGGAAACCTATATATAATGGGAGTTGACCCCCATATCGCCAGGTGATCTATAGAATAAGACCGATAATATAGTTATTTTACTGTGTATGGTGTAGGGACCCCAAAAAAAATGATTACCTCATACTTAATATATTTGAATAATTTGACGTAATAGTACTGCAAATTGCGGGAATTGCGTAATGCAGTACTATTACGTCAAATGTCAGTAAGGGGTTAAATTGACTGAAAACCATGCATTTTTAAACTGATGCATTTTTTTGTATGTTTACAATGTGTTTGGCTGGTTTTAATCTGTTTCACAGCTGCTTACACTTCTAGAAATAAAGATAAACAGGTTCAAAGCAGCCAATATGCATGGTAAACGTTAAAAACCTTGTGCGGACTGAAAACGCATGCTTTAAAACGGTCCAAGAACACGAAGTGTTGCAGCACCCTTAAACATCACGTGGGAAGGCGCTTCCAAAAAAGCAAGTGGGAGGGGTTTTGGCCAAAACGCATATACGTCTGCACTGAAACGCATGCGTTCAATTGAAAACGTATGCGTTTCAATTAAAACTCCCACTTGTATTTTGGATGCGTTTAAAAACGCAGCGAAAACGCCACATGGGAAAGCGCCCTGAGGACATTTTTGGTCCGTTTTTAAGCATGCGTTTTTAGTTTGTTTTAAAACTGACATATATACTCGAGTATAAGCAGAGGCACCAAATTTTACCACAAAAAACTTGGAAAACTTATTCATGCATAAAAACGCATCCATTTTTGACATGCGTTTGGTTGCTTACAACCTATTAAGATTATTCGGGGAAAAACAGTCAAAAATTGAATTGTATGTAAGTCGGAACTGTATATTTTATCATTGTAATCCCAGCCAGAACTTTTTTGGTCCCTGTTTACAATGTGTTTGGCTGGTTTTAATCTGTTTCACAGCTGCTTATACTTCTAGAAATAAAGATAAACAGGTTCAAAGCAGCCAATATGCATGGTAAACGTTAAAAAACCTTGTGCGGACTGAAAACGCATGCTTTAAAACGGTCCATGAACACGAAGTGTTGCAGCACCCTTAAACATCACGTGGGAAGGCGCTTCCAAAAACGCAAGTGGGAGGGGGTTTTGGCCAAAACGCATATACGTCTGCAATGAAACGCATGCGTTCAATTGAAAACGTATGCGTTTTAATTAAAACTCCCACTTGTATTTTGGATGCGTTTAAAAACGCAGCAAAACGCCACGTGGGAAAGTGCCCTGAGGACATTTTTGGTCCGTTATTAAGCATGCGTTTTTAGTTTGTTTTAAAACTGACATATATACTAGAGCAGAGGTCCCCAACCACCGGTCCGGGGACCAGGACCGGGCCGTTGGAGTTAATCAGCCGGTCCGTGGCGCCGCTGACAGCTAGCTCCGCGGCCCTGCGCCTGGTCAGAGCTCGCTCTGTGTGGATTTATAATGTTTTCTGCCATGGCCGTGACAGCTCGCAGCTCCCGGCAGAGAACATTATGCAGGACGGGGTGGGTGCTTGCAGGAAAACAAGCCCAGTGCTCCCACTGATTCAGGGAAACAAGCCTGGTGCTCCCACTCATTCTGAACCTATGGTAAGTTGAATCACATTCTCATTATAAATGTCATAATTATATGATAAGTATGCACTAAGCTCCACCCCTCCATAACCCCACCCCATATGACCAAAGCCCCGCCCCCACCGGGCCATGGAAAACTGGTCTAGCTTAAAGCCGGTCCCTGGTGCAATAAAGGTTGGGGACCTCTGCACTAGAGTATAAGCAGAGGCACCAAATTTTACCACAAAAAAACTTGGAAAACTTATTCATGCATAAAAACGCATCCATTTTTGACATGCGTTTGGTTGCTTACAACCTATTAAGATTATTCGGGGAAAAATGGTCAAAAATTGATGCGTTTTTATGCATACAAGCTAGGGTCTGTAGGTTTGTTCTTAAGTTGAATTTGTATGTAAGTCAGAACTGTATATTTTATCATTGTAATGCCAGCCAGAACTTTTTTGGTCCCCTGTGACAATTGGGTTGTCATTAGAATCAGGATTAACACTAAAGCTTCATTACAGACACCTGTGATAACTATTACAGCTGATCATTGTAGCCTAGGACTAAAGTACAATAAATTACCAATATCCAGAGGTCCGTTTGTAACTAGGGGTCGTATGTAAGTTGAGTGTTCTTAAGTAGGGGACCGCCTGTATGCCCGCATATTGGCTACTTACTGTTTTCCTGTTTCATTTCACTTATGAGTGAGAACTAGCCCAGTAAATTGCCTAGCAACAGAAAAAACGGACCACAAACAGATGTCATCCTTGTGGCATCCGTTTTATTTGTGGGTCCATTGACTTCTATGGAGGTCTGTGGTTCGTTCGAGATATTCCATATTCAGATGTAAAAAAAAAAAGAACCTGAATGAGCCGCAATACAGAAATCTTCAGAACCATTGTGACGTTCCAGCCCTGTGAGAAGGTAATATTTGCTTTCTAATCTAGGACTGTTGAACGTATAAGAGTTTGACAAAACAAAGCTGAATGTCAAGGTAGCAGCAAACAATATACAGTACCAGTATTTCCCTTTGCATTTTCAAGTACACTGGTATGTTAAGTAATATGTAGCAGTTCAGCCACTGGTACAAGAGCATTGGAATGAAAATGGAGAACCAGGATCCAAAGAAACAAGAATTGCTGGTTTCTGCACTTCTTAAAACACTGTATTATTCAGCCAAGTCCTTAAATATATCCAATTTTAAGATAATCCTGAGATAGA